>SSNS01000061.1:310814-429832 GCA_006937985.1 Aphyosemion australe
AGCCCGAAATGACCCCAAAGTAACCCAAAATGACCCAAAGGTAGCCCAAATTGACTCATAGGTTAACATGCCCCACACTGCAACACCAACCAAAGTACCCAATTTGACCCACCCAAAGTAGCTCAAAATGACCCAACATTAGCCCAAATTGACTCATAGGTTAACATGCCCCACACTGCCCAATTGACCCACCAAAAGTTGCCCAAAATGATCCAAAAGTAACCCAGTAAACTGGAATGAAGTTGATAGGACATATGGTTCTTAAATGGCGGTCAGACTTAAGTGGTTAAAACTAACGGTCAGGGGTCAAAAGGGTCCCTGAGTGCCCAAAAATTCTGAAAATATTCCTGGGGGTAGGTATTTATAAGACTAATACACCCTCCAAATTTGGTGAAGATTAGACCTTTGGAAGTGGTTAAAAAATACACATATGTGGTTTTCACCCCTCTACCCTGTGCAATTCACCCCCTGCCCCGCCCGCCAACACAGTATCTCCCTGTCACATTCACAGCTCTCAGTATCCTCTGTCTGATATGAACCTGGTCCAGATTTGAGGGAAGATGTTCCTTATCAATGTTTCCAGGACAAATGTGGACCTAATGAAATGTTAGTTTTCCCTATTCCTGTTATAATTTCTACAAGGCAAAATATGTCTGTTCATTCATACAGACCAAGGAATGTCATAGCAGTTCCTTATGAGTCCCATTCAGCGCAGTGTCCTCCCACCATTTCCTTAAAGGTGGCTTTATTAAATGTCAGATCTCTCAACAAGTCATTTTTAGTAAATTATCTTATCTCTGCTCATCTTCTTGACTGTATGCTTTTATCTGAAATCTGGTTAAATGATAGTAGCTGTGCGCCAGTCCTCATAGAAGCAACACCACCAAACTTCAAATCTCTAAATGTAGTTCGACCTGATGAGAGGTGGTGGTGTAGCTGCCATTTTTAAAGACTCATTCCTATGTAAACAGATTATGTTTGGTGACTTTGACTCTTTTGAGTATCTTTGTTTTGAATTGAAAGGTACACCCAAGATCTTAGTTTTAGTAATCTACAGACCTCCAGGTTCATGTACTCATTTTCTAGAGAACTTCACTGAACTTATCTCTGTTATCACAATAGACTTTGATCACCTTCTGATAGCTGGAGACTTCAACATTCACATTGATGACGCTAATGATAAAACTGCGGTGAAATTCCTCGGAGTGCTTGATCTATTTGATATTATACAGCATATTCATGCTCCAACACATGCTCAAGGTCACACACTAGACTTGATCTTAACCAAAGATGTTGATGTATCACACATTGTTGTTAAGGACGTTGGCCTCTCTGACCACTTCTGTGTTTCTTTTGAGATGTCAGCTGCACCTGTAATCCATCACAACTCTGCTGTTCTCAAAAAAAGGTATCTAAGTGATCACACTGCTTCAGTTTTTAGTGATCTTATGAATATGTCAATGAGTCTAACAACCAACTGTGCTGATTCCCTTCTAAATCATTTCAACCGCACTTGACACCATTGCCCCAGAAAAGTCCAAGTTCATCTCTAGGAAACGAAATGCTCCGTGGAGGTTCACTAAATCTGTTACAAACCAGAAGAGAGAATGCCGCAAAGCTGAGCGTAAATGGAGGAAAAGTAGCCTGCCCGATCATTATGAGACCTACAGACTGCAGCTCCGCACTTACAACTCTGAATTAAAAAAGGCGAGACAAGCCTTTTTCTCCAAAGTCATAAGTGATAATATCAACAATTCCACTATTGAGAGGCTAACTAACCAACCAACACAGTTTGCCCCTGATTTCAAGTCCCAAATTAAATGTAATGAGTTTGCATCCTTTTTCGATGATAAAATACTAAACATCAGATCAGCCATTCACTCCTCCCTGTCAACCAACACACCAGACCTGAGCCTCACTGGTCACACATCCCACGCTGTCACAGGGTGGTACCGACCCAAACCACATAGCAACACTTTAGCTAGAATGCCAGTCTTTGACACGATTAATGCTAAAACACTGAAAAACATAGTTAATAGCTTAAACTCATCTACCTGTTGTCTTGATATACTGCCAACAAACTTCTTTAAAAAGGTTTTTAATTGCTTGAAAAATGATGTACTGAAAATTACTAATTACTCCTTAAAATCAGGTATTTTTCCTACTTCATTAAAAACTGCTGCTGTCAAGCCTCTTCTAAAGAAAAGCAAACTAGATCCCTTAGAGATGAATAATTATAGACCAATCTCTAGTCTTCCCTTCATTGGGAAAATTGTTGAAAAAGCAGTTATGATCCAGCTGAACAACTTCCTGGAGACAAACAACCTCCTGGATGGTTTTCAGTCAGGCTTTAGACAACACCACAGCACTGAGACAGCACTGATTAAGGTATTAAATGACATCCGTATGAATACAGATTCAGGCAAAACATCTGTTTTAGTGATGCTCGATCTCACTGCAGCTTTTGATACTGTGGATCACAACATCCTATTAGATAGACTCATAAACTGGGTGGGACTATCAGGTACAGTCCTTAGTTGGTTCCAATCATACCTTGCTGACAGGGGTTATGTTGTTTCTATTGGTGAACATAGATCAAAGCAGATCACTATGACATGTGGTGTCCCCCAAGGCTCCATTCTTGGGCCACTGCTCTTCAACCTCTACATGCTCCCCCTGGGTCAGATCATATACAACAACAACATTGCCTATCATAGTTATGCAGATGACACCCAGATCTATCTAGCTCTATCACCTAATGAATCCGGTCCCCTAGACTCACTCTGTCAGTGCCTAGAGCAAGTCAATGACTGGATGAAGTCAAGTTTCCTTCAGTTAAACAAAGACAAGACAGAAGTTATTGTCTTTGGGAGTAAAAAACCGAGGATGGAAGTTATTGCTCAACTTGGCTCNTAGAGGAATAAAGACTAAGGCTCAGGTTAGAAACCTTGGTGTTACCATTGACTCAGACCTGAGCTTCACTGGTCACATTAAGGCTATAACCAGATCAGCATTTTATCATCTCCATCAATTAGCAAGACTCAGAGGTCTCATGTCGAAACAAGACCTAGAGAAACTCATTCATGCGTTCATCTCCAGCAGACTAGATTATTGCAATGGTCTTCTGACTGGGCTTCCAAAAACAGCCGTAAAACAACTGCAGCTTATTCAGAATGCTTCTGCTAGGGTCCTAACGAGAACTAAGAGAACTGAGCACATCACCCCCGTTCTAAAAACTCTGCAGTGGTTACCAGTAAACTACAGAATCGATTTTAAAGTGCTTCTACTAGTCTATAAATCACTCAATGGTATGGGGCCTAAGTACATGTTGGATCTCCTTCCAGTATATACACCTAGCAGGGCTCTCAGATCCCTAGACAGCAGTCAGCTGGTAGAACCTCAGGTCAGAACCAAACAGGGTGAAGCTGCTTTTAGTTATTATGCAGCACATATATGGAATCAGCTTCCTTATGACCTCAAACAGGCCCCAACTCTAGTAACTTTTAAATTAAAATTAAAAGCCTTCATGTATTCATTAGCCTATGATTGAATGTTTCTTATGCTCCATCCAACGATGCTGCGCTGACATTTAGAGCATTTAAGCCAGCTAAACGTGTTTTAATACACCCTGTGTCATTTAATTGGTAATAAATAAAGTGTTAGTGGAGGAAAACAGTAATTAAGTAGGTCAGGTACACATTTCCCAGGTGCATTTGCGCAAAAATGCGCATACTTCCGGTCCTCCGTGCTCATTGTGGTGTTCGTCGACGGAGAGGTAAGTCGTGAGTTTGATGCTGCGTCATGTTTTATTTGATGTAGCTCAATAAAAATGATTTAAAAGTGATTCACATGTTTGTGATACATTCATGCACGTTTCCTGAAACTTCGTGGAGTTTGAACACGTTGTTATGATAGTTGCGTTTAAAGGTCTGCAGTGAGCTACTGCACGTGTATAACGTTTCCGTGGGCTCACAATTGACTAATATTTACATTTTGGTCGACAAACAAAAAAAAAACAATGTTATCAGCATTTACATCTGGGGTGTGTGTTGTTACATGTCAATTAACTTTATTTCTGTAGAAAAACCAATCTTCCAATATTTATATAACACGTTATTCTGGCTGTCATTTAAAAACTATACATCATATTTACAGCAAGATTTTTGTAAATGTATCTCCCTCAGAGCCAGATATAGGCAAAATATAGCAAATAAATGCTTTTTCTCACATTATCCTCAGTGCAATTTAAGAACCATACATGCTAAAGACTTGATTGTTTTTTTTAATTTTGTTCACACTGTTAATCTGAGTTCAGCAAAACAAACCGTAATTCTCTGCCCCCCCACCACGTCCGGAGATACAGGCCCAAACATGTGATTTTAAAGAGTCCGTTATTGACAGGTTCTGCAAAACACACTTTTTGTTTTTTTTACCCACCTCCCAAACTTAACAAAATTTGGAGGGCACTTTTGTCATATGACTACCTACTCTGGGAAATATTTTCATAATTTTAGCTCACTCAGGGGCCGATCTGACCCCTGGCTGGTACCTGTGAGCGCTTGGGTCTGACCGCCATTTAATAACCGTACATCCTATCAACTACATTCCAGTGTCTACTTGTTCATCATAGTTTTTGGAGTGCAGGGAAACAGACCCCACATCTCTAACCCACTCAGAGCCTGAGTTATGGACCAAAACATCTGTAAATGTAATGATTGATTTTCTGACCGCTTCTCTGAAACACATTTGTGGATTTTATTAACCACTTCCCAATGAGCAATCTTCACCAAATTTGGAGGGTGTTTTTGACTTATTAATACCTACTCCCAAGAATATTTTCAGAATTTTAGGGCACTCAGGGACCCCTTTGACCCCTTACATCTAGTTTTGACCGCTTGGGTCTGACCGCCAATTAAGAACCGTACGTCCGATCAACTCCATTCTTTTTCTCAGTTGTTCTCAATAATTTTAGGAGTGCACAGAAACAGACGACAAGTCTCTGACCCACTCAGAGCTAGAGTTATGGACCAAAACATATGAATTTCGAAATCTCCATTTCCTCAAAGCCCTTCAATTGACCTTTAGGGATTTGTGTTGACCCTGTTCCCAAGCTCCGATCTGCATGAAATTTGGTGTGCGCTCTCAGACCATTAATAACTACCTCCCGGAATATTTTAGTAATTTTAACACACTGGGGGGCCGACTTACCCCCCGAAAATTAGGAAAAAAAATGGCATTTTCTCTCTTTATTATGGATGTAATTTAAAAACTGTGCATGCTATCGTCACCATTCATTTTTTCACATGTTCATGATGAGGTTGTGAAGGACTTACTTTAATAGTTTCTGCTTCAATACGTTATGTTTTATGACATGTAGGCTTAAATCATGTATGAACCATCTTTTTCTTTCTTTACTTTATAGAATGACAAAAACGAAGATCTCGGGCACATGCCCAATGTGCGGGAAGGAGCTCAAACATGTTGCTAAACACCTTAAGGAGTTTTACCTCATCTAAAACCTGCGGGAGAGGGATATTCTTAATAAAATTGCCACTGGGCGTGTAGTAATCCCTGCTGGGACCTGCCCAATGACGACCTGCTCACTGTACATTCTAAATACAGAGAAGCACCTGAAGAGTCACAAAGACTTTTCCAGGAAGCGGATCAGCGCCACCATACAGGCGCAGAAGAGGAGGGTAGCCGTCCAACTGCTGGGGGATTTGAGGGCAACAAATCCCAATCCCCCGATGGTGAGCCGTTTGGATCTGCACGACTACGAGCCTTCCAGCTGCAGGAACCAAGCCTGCACAAACAAGATGAAGGAGTTGACCGAGGAGGTCAGTAGGCTTCAGGTGAGTGAATGAAAAATAAATCCCAAATATAAATCCTATCCATAATCAATTCCTTTGAATACAGTACAGGGCAAAAGTTTGGACACACCTTCTCAATCAATGCGTTGTCTTTATTTACATTGTAGAGTCTCAATTAAGTGTTTGAAGTGCAATATAGTGAAAGAACATTTTTTCCCTCTGCAGAGGCAGGTGTCAGACCTGAGACAGCAGCTCCAGGGTCAGCCTCAGAGTCGGTCCCAGTCCCCAGCTCTGACCCGGTCCCAGCGTCATCCTCGGCATGGGTCCAGGTCCACAGCTCCAACCCGGTCCCAGCGTCATCCTCGGCATGGGTCCAGGTCCACAGCTCCAACCCGGTCCCAGCGTCATCCTCGGCATGGGTCCAGGTCCACAGCTCCAACCCGGTCCCAGCGTCATCCTCGGCATGGGTCCAGGTCCACAGCTCCAACCCCGTCCCAGCCTCATGCTCAGCATCGGTCCCGGTCCCCAGCTCGGACCACATGCCAGCCTCAGCCTGGCTCCAGTTCAGGGTCCAGTTCTGGGTCAAGGTCCCGGTCCCCAGCTCGATCCCCAGCTCGGACCACATCCCAGCCTCAGCCTGGCTCCAGTTCTGGGTCAAGGTCCAGGTCCCCAGCTCGGACCACATCCCAGCCTCTGCCTGGGTCCAGTTCAGGGTCAAGGTCCCAGTCCCCAGCTCGGACCACATCCCAGCCTCAGCCTGGCTTCAGTTCAGGGTCCAGTTCTGGGTCACGGTCCCGGTCCCCAGCTCGGTCCCCAGCTCGGACCATGTCCCAGCCCCAGCCTGAGCCTCGGTCCTCCAGTTCCCACGATGAGCCCTCTGTGGAGGAGGTGGAGGAGCAGCCGGCCCGAGCAGCCAGAGCAGGCCCAGCTGAAGGCAAAACGGAAGCTGGCGTTTTCTGAGGTGAGAACATAATGAAATTCTTTAACAATGGTTATTATTGATTACAGTGGCATAATCACTTTTGCCTTTGTGCAAAAGCTTCTCACTTGATCAGGTCTAATTATTGTTTTTGTCTCCTCTCTACCCAGAAGCCCAAAGAGACAGAGGCCCCACCCAAGAGGCTGAGAAAATCAAAACAGATTTTCTCACCCTCTGAATCTAGAGTGAGTGAGATGGATTAGTTCATAGATAATTTTAGAAATCTTGACAAAGATTAGAAACAACAAAGCTATATGGTCATGTAGCAACGTGGTTTATGGTGTTTTGTTCTTCTATTAGGAGAACAGGACCCTGACTGGCAAACAGAAGGCATTCCGTGGCTTGGTGCCATACTTCGAGGGCAAAAGTAAGGCATCAAAGACCCGTAAAATCTCCTTGGGCACTGATATTGTACTTGCAGGTGTGTGGAGTGTTTTCACGCTGCATTCATCATTCTCGTCTTGTTTGTTTACAGACGATTACCTGGAGGACTATATGAACTTCATATTTTGTCCCGAAGGGTCAACAAAAATGCAGGAGAACGCAGTTTCGAAGCTGAGCCGAGCTAAGGTGTTTTTAAAATACTTGACGCTCGGCTCAGACACGCAGAAGTTCTGGAACTGGGCGTTTATGTACAACATATCGTTGTTGAAGTCGTACGTACTGAATTTGGAAATAATTAACCTTACTGCCTTCTATCTGTGTACTGTACAATGTTTCATTACATTCACTGACTTGCTTACCTCCTTGTTTTTTTTTATTTTTCACTTCATCAAGACTGTTTAGCATTACCTCATATGTTGATTTTAATTTCTTCTTTACACAGCTACCCCGCAGTGCTCAGAAAAATTGGCCTGGCCCCCACCACAGTAATCCTGTATGTGGGCCAGGCCATATCTTTCATGGAGTTTGTCAGGGCCACGCCTCCAAAGAAATGTCGACTCACCAGAGGCCAGACCAAGGCCATCATACTGGAACTGAGGAAACTCAGTAAGGATCTGGGGAGGACCGTCGTGGCCCAGCAGAACCTGGCTAAACAATCCAAGGCCTTGCGACTGGTGCCAAAACAGGACCTGGCCACATGCCAGGTTCTTGCCAGAGAAAAAATGACCTCCCTCCTTGGTGAGTCCGTAATGCCTCTACCTCCCTCCCTCGCAAACTTTTTGTTGGCGGTGGGTGGGTGGGTGCCACAAAATCAACAAATCTAATTGTTCTCTTCTCTCTTTAACCCTTGTTTCAGATGACAGAGAAAGCCGCTGCCAGGGACCCAAAGACACGGTACAGTTTCTTTGGGTACCTGGCAGCATACCTGTCGTCCATTTATGGCCACCGCTCCGGGGTCCTGACCAGAATGCGAGTAAAAGAGGTCCGGGAGGCCATCGGCGACGACGAGGCTGGCTACCTCATAAACGTAAGTATCACTGAAGTCTCTTTGGGTCTTTTCCTACTTAAATAACACATAGATGTCTTTATGTTGGGGATCTTTTCCTGATATTTTAAACATTGGTTACAGGTTTTATACCATTCACTTAGCCATACATCTGCTTTATGTCATACTTTGTGTTCTGCAGGTGATGGAGCACAAGACCGTCAGGAAATTTGGAACAGCTCAAATTTACCTTGACAAGGACGAGTATGCGTGGTTTAAGAGGTGGCTACGGCTGAGGTCCAGAGGTGTTGAGATGAACAACTACTTTTTCAGCGCTCTGGGCCGCGGAGAAGCCAAGGACATTGTGAGATATTTCCGGCAGGCCTGGACGGAAATGGGCCTCAAGGGCCAGCCGACTTTGATGGACATCCGGACTGCAGTGTCCACTTATGCGAGTATCAAAAACACGAACCAACGCAATAAATTCAATGTGTGTCTTTATACAGTGACGCGAATCTTCTTTTGTTTTCTCTAGAACTTTGAAACCAACGACACAGAGGTGCGGCAGAACCTCTCGACCTTCATGTGTCACAGTATCGAGACACAAGAGAGGTTCTACGCCCTCCACAAAAACCTGTCGAGGGCAAAAAGAATGAGGGACCTGTTTGTGTGCTTGTCTGTGACTGACGCTGGCTCCAAAGCTGCCCCCAAGTCCTCTGCTGGCTCAAAAGCTGCCCCCGAGTCCTCCGCTGGCTCCGAAGCTGCCCCCGAGTCCTCCGCTGGCTCCGAAGCTGCCCCCGAGTCCTCCGCTGGCTCCGAAGCTGCCCCCGAGTCCTCCGCTGGCTCCGAAGCTGCCCCCGAGTCCTCCGCTGGCTCCGAAGCTGCCCCCGACGCCACTGCTGCTGCAGTTTGTCATTCTCCTGCTGGCTCCAGCCGGGCAGGGGAACAGAGGGAGGAGTCAAAACAAGTTCAAATGATGTGATCGCTATAACACCATATTACACATTCAATTACCTAATTGTGTTTCTGTTTTCATTTAGTAGAAAACACCGGTGAAGGTCCTGATGGCCCTGGCAAAGGGGGCCAAGAAAAAGTTTTCTCCATCACCCAAAAGGGCGCCCTTTGTTAGGGTTAAAAAACTGTTTTGAAATGTTATAGGTTAAAAAAAAATGTTATAGGTAGTGTGTGTTTTTAAAGAAAGTTCATGTTAAAAAAAGTTCTTATAAGTAGTGTGTGTTATTATAGGTAGTCTGTTAATAAAGTTCTTATACGTAGTGTGTGTTATAGGTAGTGTGTTAATAAAGTTCTTATAGGTTGTGTGTTTGAGTTTTTTCAAGAAATTTACTGTTATTTGTTTAATACTGTTTAAATAAAATTGTTTAATATATTTCCAGAGTCTATGAAAGTCATTTCATAACCACTTTAGATATCCATTTTTAAAGGTATGCCACAATAAAGGGATGAAAATGTTTCAATGTGTCATCCTTTAATTTTGGGTTATCTTTTTATAATGAAAGATAGCCCAAAATGAAGACAGACCATGTTTCTTAATAGACATTTCATTTTGGGCTACTTTTGGGCCGTTTTGGCATACTTTTGGTGGGTGGGTCACTTTGGGCTACTTTTGGGTCATTTTGAGCTACTTTGGGTGGGTCAAACTGGGTACTTTGGTTGGTGTTGCAGTGTGGGGCATGTTAACCTGTGAGTCAATTGGGGCTACCTTTGGGTCGTTTTGAGCTACTTTTGGTGGGGGGGCATAGAAACCTATGAGTCATTTTGGGCTACTTTTGAGTCATTTTGAGCTACTTTTGGTGGGGGGGCATAGAAACCTATGAGTCATTTTGGACTACTTTTGGGTCGTTTGGGTTACCTCTGGGTGGGGGGGGGGCAGTGGGGGGCATGTTAACCTATGAGAAAATTTGGACTACTTTTGGGTCGTTTTGGCATACTTTCGACGCACCTTTTTGAACTACTCTCGAGTCGTTTAGGGCCACCCCAGGCACCCTCACGCCACCTGGTGGACAAACGTTGCCCCAAATGCACCGAACGCCGGTTTCCCTACCGGTCCAAAGGGAAGTGATCAGGAACAGGGGACAGGTGTATGATTACTAACGGGAGGCAGGTGAGACTAATAAGCTGAGGGGAGGCAAAACAGAAAACAGGGAGATGCAACTAACTGATAAACCTGAAGAACCAAAATAAACTACAGAACTAAAGACACTGGAATGATAAACTAGGGACACTAAGACATTTAACCAAAGAGACAGGAAGCAAAGGGACTCTAAATGACAGCCAGGGGAGGAGACATGAAGGGAAATGGGAGACAAGGACATGGAACGTGACAAATAGATTGTTATAGAAAAGATCCACATTTTAGACTCAATGGTCAGAGGTTTCAAATAAAACAAGCATATTACCTTCCTTGAAAAACCATCGATGGCTCCAAATATCACCAAACCTATCTGCAGAATATACATTTCTTGGAATTTTATTATTTATTGGTAAATGGATTTTAAATTGTTAATACCTTTCTTTAATGTTTATCATAGTGAATTTAAATCATAATATGAATTAACATGAGTCTCACTGAAACTGAAGCATTTATCAATTATCTAAGCTCAACACAAGCCATGATTTACTTGTCTGCTACCTTATAAGCTTGTGATTGGTATCCATATGAACGAGAGTGGACCGGGAACAGAATAAGCCCTCCTTGCAACACATCCAACCCTTGTCAATCTATCAAGAATTCCAGCTGCATCATCTCGGTGCATGGACTCCCAAACTTTGATAACCCACATGTCACGTCAACCACATACCTACATTTGGATGATTTGTCTTGATTATAACACAAGGTTATCAAGCTCTTTATCACTCATCTCACTGTTGGAACTTGTAATTGACAAGTCCCATTCCCTCATCTGGCGGAGGAGGGTCTTTGTTGATACACCAAGCAGTGTAGATATACAGGCAACAGACAGATCCATTTCAAGAAGGTGTCCTAGGTGCTCTCTGGAAATGTTCACTTTAGGACGTCCCAGTCCCGTCTTGCCAAAAACAAAATTCACAAAAACTGCGTTTATTTCCTTTTCCTTCCTACTGACAATCAACATGAGCAGTTGCTCTAGACCCTGATGAACCTGAGCCACAGAGACGAGTAATTACAGGTATGATAAATGGCATTGATGAAGGTGAGAACAATACAGCATAAGGGGGAACTGTTTTGCTGTCTGAGGCCTGAAATAAACTCATGACTCCTGAACAACAAGCGTAAAAATTTGAAACATAAAAATCATGTAAAATATATTAACATGATTACCTCCTGAGGAAAGAGCATGCAACCATCTATGGAGCTCATTACACTGAGGTCACTAGCACAAATTAACTCTAAAAAGTCCAGGTCAACAGGTTGTTGCTCCAGGGCTTGCTCCAATCTCATCTTTAGACGCTGGAGAAACTCTCTACTCAGGTTTTCCTTTGAAAGAATGAAGAAACAGTTTGTTATCAATGTAGGGCAGGTCCAGCAAACAATAAATAAGCCAATTAGCAGCCTATAATTCAGGTCCAGCTTATTATGGAGGCTCTGCTTGCTTTATACAGTCGTGGCCAAAAGTTTTGAGAATGACACAAATATTAGTTTTCACAAAGTTTGCTGCTAAACTGCTTTAAGATCTTTGTTTCAGTTGTTTCTGTGATGTACTGAAATATAATTACAAGCACTTCATATGTTTCAAAGGCTTTTATCAACAATTACATGACATTTATGCAAAGAGTCAGTATTTGCAGTGTTGGCCCTTCTTTTTCAGGACCTCTGCAATTGGACTGGGCATGCTCTCAATCAACTTCTGGGCCAAATCCTGACTGATAGCAACCCATTCTTTCATAATCACTTCTTGGAGTTTGTCAGAATTAGTGGGTTTTTATTTGTCCACCTGCCTCTTGAGGATTGACCACAAGTTCTCAATGGGATTAAGATCTGGGGAGTTTCCAGGCCATGGACCCAAAATGTCAACGTTTTGGTCCCCGAGCCACTGAGTTATCACTTTTGCCTTATGGCACGGTGCTCCATCGTGCTGGAAAATGCATTGTTCTTCACAAAACTGTTGTTGGATTGTTGGAAAAAGTTGCTGTCGGAGGGGTGTTTTGGTACCGTTCTTTATTCATGGCTGTGTTTTTGGGCAAAATTGTGAGTGAACCCACTCCTTTGGATGAGAAGCAACCCCACACATGAATGGTCTCAGGATGCTTTACTGTTGGCATGACACAGGACTGATGGTAGCGCTCTCCTTTTCTTTTCCGGACAAGCCTTTTTCCAGATGCCCTAAACAATCGGAAAGGGGCTTCATCGAAGACTTTGCCCCAGTCCTCAGCAGTCCATTTGCCATACTTTTTGCAGAAGATCAATCTGTCCCTGATGTTATTTTTGGAGAGAAGTGGCTTCTTTGCTGCCCTTCTTGACACCAGGCCATCTTCCAAAAGTCTTCGCCTCACTGTGCGTGCAAATGCGCTCACACCTGCCTGCTGCCATTCCTGAGCAAACTCTGCACTGGTGGCACTCCGATCCCGCAGCTGAATCCTCGTTAGGAGACGATCCTGGCCTTCTTAACAAGAATTGAACCTCTTTTTTGAAGTTCTTGACGATCCTATAAATTGTTGATTTAGGTGCAATCTTAGTAGCCACAATATCCTTGCCTGTGAAGCCATTTATATGCAACGCAATGATGGCTGCACACATTTCTTTGCAGGTCATCATGGTTAACAATGGAAGAACAATGATTTCAAGCTTCACCCTCCTTTTAACATGTCAAGTCTGCCATTCTAACCCAATCAGCCTAACATAATGATCTCCAGCCTTGTGCTCGTCAACATTCTCACCTGAATTAACAAGACGATTAATGAATTGATCTCAGCAGGTCCTTTAATGACAGCAATACAATGCAGTGGAAAGTATTTTTTTGGGTTTAAGTTAATTTCCATGGCAAAGGACTGTGCAATTCATCTGATCACTCTTCATAACATTCTGGAGTATATGCAAATTGCTATTATAAAAACTTAAGCAGCAACTTTTCCAATTTCTCAAATTTGTGTCATTCTCAAAATTTTTGCCCACAACTGTACATCTTAATCATTCCAAGAAAAGGTTTGTGCATGTGTATACAGGTGCTGGTCATAAAATTAGAAAATCATAACAAAGTTGATTGATTTCAGTAATTCCATTCAAAAAGTGAAACTTGTATAATAGATTTATTCATTACACACAGACTGATATATTTCACATGTTAATAGCCCATTTTAAGTGTTTTCCCGCTACAACACACCTGAGTCAAATAATTAGTAAATTAAAGGTTAAATAAAGAACAATTTAATAAAAAGCTATATTTTTTTTAAAAATCCCTTAATGGGGCATTTAGGTGTGCAGAATGAAGGTACAGTATTTCCTTTAAAAGCTATATTTTAATCAAAAAGTAATTAAATATTTACTTTATGTGGCAAGGTGGACAAACGAGGGCCCGGGCGGGTCTTGAACCTCAGACTCCCAGATGAGAGCCATGCGCGTTACCCAGTCAGCCAAAAGGATATCCCTGTGGCCAAGCAGCCCAGACGCATGATCAATCGGGATCCAGTGACAGGACACTCACACTGTCACATTTACATCTACCAGCCAGTAGAGGGCACCGTTGCAAGTTGCTAAATATGGTAAACAGTCCACTCAGCACAGCGAAGCTGGCACTGTGGAAAAATGGTGGACTAGCAAGTCAAGCAGCTGCTTCTGAGCCCAGAAGATGTCGTTATCCTTCTCAGAAGAGGAGCGACCATCAAAGATCTAAAACCAGAGTGAGTTTAGGTGAAGCCTACAACAGATGGACCAAAATAAAACATTTTCACAGCATCAAAACGCATGCGGAAATGGTGAATTTTCTCATGGATAGGTAAGCTGTTGGTGTTCGTGTTCCATATTCAACCTTAAAGGAAAAGTTCGCTTTTTTAGACATTAAGTTTTATGTGTTCCTTCACCCACCCAGTGCTCTGTAAACTTTGACCCATTTCACACACACACCCCTGCTCAAAGATTTCCAGGGGAGAAGTGATTCATAAACGTAGTTCTGGCTAGTTTCGGGGGCGCTTTATCTGCGCCGTTTAGCCTCACAAAAGGATTAGCCTCTGAAAGCATGGCTAATTTGCATCTCACAAACAAAGAGAAAAAATTTACAACGTCACATTACAACGGGACTAGTTTTTGTCATTCGTATCCCTGCGCCGGTCACCGCAGCAGCTAGAACGGCGTCACGTGACTCGCGTCTGGCTGCTAATCCTGGCTGTATGAGTGAAACAACAACTTCTAAATTCACTTAAAAGTAGTTTTTCTTAAATATATCGAGCCATGGTGCGTACCTGCAGGTTCCCGGGTTGTAACAATAAGGATGTTACAGGATCACCTTTTCGGTTTGACACTTTTCCTGCTAAGGACGTTTCTCTAAGGCATCAGTGGCTTTTAGCAATCGGCTACTCCAAGGATACTCGGCTGGAACGAGTCAAAACCTTTCGTTTGTGCAGTGCACACTTCAAAGAGGATGATTACATCAGGAAAAAGTTCGGGAAAAGTGAAAGACTGTTTTTGAAGAGTTCGGCCGTACCAGAAATCTGGGTAAGTTTTGTTTTTAAAAAATGATTTATTCCGCTATGTCTGCCGTATTCATGCAATCATCTTCGCATTTTAGCGCATTATTTATGCAATCATCTTTACACCGATGGTTGATCATAGACTGCAGTAGCTTTGTCAACAATCTGTGTTGATGTGTGTGTTTTGTGTAGCAAATGCAATTCTTCATCCGTGTACTCTGGCTCATAAAGATATCCTAGTAGTAAAATAAGTTTCTTCTTCATCTGATATAGTGTTAAAATGAAATTCGTCATCAGATGAGACGGAGTCTGACATGTTTTCGGCATTCGGCAGTGAAACAGCTGACATACGAAGCGCTGTTTAATATCCGCGGGGACCGGCGCAGGGATACGAATGACAAAAACTAGTCCCGTTGTAATGTGACGTTGTAAATTTTTTCTCTTTGTTTGTGAGATGCAAATTAGCCATGCTTTCAGAGGCTAATCCTTTTGTGAGGCTAAACGGCGCAGATAAAGCGCCCCCGAAACTAGCCAGAACTACGTTTATGAATCACTTCTCCCCTGAAAATCTCTGGGCAGGGGGGTGTGTGTGAAATGGGTCAAAGTTTACAGAGCACTGGGTGGGTGAAGGAAGACATAAAACTTAATGTCTAAAAAAGCGAACTTTTCCTTTAAGAAGAAAAACCCAAAACGAGGATTGTAATAATAAGCTATTTTATCATTTTCAGACAGGGGCGGTTCTAGAGGGGGCCCAGAGTGGGCTAGGGCCACCCTGACAGCAAGCCTAATGCAAGAAGTAAAACATGCATTTATTGGAAAGAGATGCTTAGACAAATATTTTCATGTTGTCATTGAGATAAATAACTCGGATATAGGGGGTTTTTTGCAAAATAGTGATATTTTGAAACAAATTGAAAAGCTGCTGTAACTGTAAATGAATTTGATGTTATTGTGTTNTTCCTTCACCCACCCAGTGCTCTGTAAACTTTGACCCATTTCACACACACCCCCCTGCCCAGAGATTTTCAGGGGAGAAGTGATTCATAAACGTAGTTCTGGCTAGTTTCGGGGGCGCTTTATCTGCGCCGTTTAGCCTCACAAAAGGATTAGCCTCTGAAAGCATGGCTAATTTGCATCTCACAAACAAAGAGAAAAAATTTACAACGTCACATTACAACGGGACTAGTTTTTGTCATTCGTATCCCTGCGCCGGTCCCCGCGGATATTAAACAGCGCTTCGTATGTCAGCTGTTTCACTGCCGACTGCCGAAAACATGTCAGACTCCGTCTCATCTGATGACGAATTTCATTTTAACACTATATCAGATGAAGAAGAAACTTATTTTACTACTAGGATATCTTTATGAGCCAGAGTACACGGATGAAGAATTGCATTTGCTACACAAAACACACACATCAACACAGATTGTTGACAAAGCTACTGCAGTCTATGATCAACCATCGGTGTAAAGATGATTGCATAAATAATGCGCTAAAATGCGAAGATGATTGCATGAATACGGCAGACATAGCGGAATAAATAATTTTTTAAAAACAAAACTTACCCAGATTTCTGGTACGGCCGAACTCTTCAAAAACAGTCTTTCACTTTTCCCAAACTTTTTCCTGATGTAATCATCCTCTTTGAAGTGTGCACTGCACAAACGAAAGGTTTTGACTCGTTCCAGCCGAGTATCCTTGGAGTAGCCGATTGCTAAAAGCCACTGATGCCTTAGAGAAACGTTCTTAGCAGGAAAAGTGTGAAACCGAAAAGGTGATCCTGTAACATCCTTATTGTTACAACCCGGGAACCTGCAGGTACGCACCATGGCTCGATATATTTAAGAAAAACTACTTTTAAGTGAATTTAGAAGTTGTTGTTTCACTCATACAGCCAGGATTAGCAGCCAGACGCGAGTCACGTGACGCCGTTCTAGCTGCTGCGGTGACCGGCGCAGGGATACGAATGACAAAAACTAGTCCCGTTGTAATGTGACGTTGTAAATTTTTTCTCTTTGTTTGTGAGATGCAAATTAGCCATGCTTTCAGAGGCTAATCCTTTTGTGAGGCTAAACGGCGCAGATAAAGCGCCCCCGAAACTAGCCAGAACTACGTTTATGAATCACTTCTCCCCTGAAAATCTCTGGGCAGGGGGGTGTGTGTGAAATGGGTCAAAGTTTACAGAGCACTGGGTGGGTGAAGGAAGACATAAAACTTAATGTCTAAAAAAGCGAACTTTTCCTTTAAGGTTCTATGTCTGGACAACTCCTTTTCATGAGGACTTCATGTCTTTGGCAAACAAAAAAAAAAGTACTTACAGGAATGGGGAAAAAAAATACCAAAAGCCAAAAAGCAAACCTCTAGAAGTAGTCTCGTCTTCATCAACAGAGGGTCGTCCTTTCTCTGAGTCTGACATTGTTATTGTTGCACCTGCATGCTGTCAACACCACATAATATTTTTCATCCAGCTTATTGGAATTCTGTTTAGACTGAGCCTAAAAGTGAGCAGGAGGATAATAAGTCAATCCACTGTACTTGATGAGACCAAACAACTTTCTCCTACAACAACCTTTTTCTGACAAAAATTGCATTATGGCACTTTAATGCATTGTTATGAAAATCATACACAACATAGCTTTTAATTTCTCCTATGCAATGTGCCCTTTTAGAAAAAAGGTTTAGGTATGAAACAGCTGTATACACAGAAATACAGATTCAATTTATCCCCAGTTTTAATTTAAAATGTCTGTTTTTGACATAATTTGACTCCAACTTTACCTTTTTGGAACAGTGACCTCTGCTGTCAAAAGGAGATGAATATTTCCTCCAGACACCCTCAACAAAGATGAGCCAAAGGATGACAGTAGTTACGTAAGATGACAGTAAATCTCTTACTGAAGCCCAAAGCGTATCCTGTACTTTGCAGTTAATCCCCAAAACATTCATGCCAATTGTTGATGTATAATAAATCCTAATTTCAACAGCAAGTAGTGCTTTGTCTAACTTAAATATAACAAAAAATTGCATTGATCAATTATACTTATTAAGATACTTGAATTATTTCACTTTTTAAATTCTAACACTTTTCATGGTCAATAATTTTCCAGGAACTTATTATTAAAGAGCAGGTTCACTAAGAAACCATGTTTTACTTATTATTTTTGAAAAGGATCAGTCACTCTGAGTTTAACATGCAGACTGAAGGTGAAAATAGTCTTCTACCCCTATTTCCTGCATTACCGGTTCAGAAAAGCCCGACAGATCTGCGTCACAATGGCACTTAGCATTCATGGACTCACCCATCTTGACTCACGATGGGGAAGGCTGTTGTTGGTTTAGCGTCCAGGAAACAGCAGAGAACGTCTTGACTAGTAGAAGCTAACTGTTAGCATTAGCAACTCCACCACACAGCAGAACGTCTACAGGCTTGTGTTATTTGTGGAGATAAAACATCAAAGTTGCAGAGCAAACAGAGTCAGTGGTAGAGTCGTGTTGCTGTTATCCAATCAGAGGTGAGATTCCAAATATCAGGAAATAAGACTCCAAATCCTGCTGTCTGCTGCCACGTTCTTCTCTGTCTGACTTCTGTCCTCAAACAGGAGCATCTGAGCTTTTTTTCCTAGGCGGATTAGCGGATACTGATTAAATATGATTTATTTTAAAGAACACATCAATATACAAATAAACATGTTATAGTATCAGCTTATTTGTTTGTGGTTCCAAATCTGCCTTTTGGTTTTCAGCACATGTGACCAAATGTTTCCCAGAAGGTTCCTGAGTGCAGCAGGTTGGCTAAAACTAAACCCAGTTTGAAGAATCTGTGTGTTTATATGTTGCTGTGTTGGAGAGTTGTTGCCCTGCCATAAATGCTCTGAGGTTTTTCATCCTGTGTGCCGCGTTCCAACTCTTCCTCAGTCTCACAGGCAAGCTCTTTCATGACAAATTTATGACTGCTCTCAGATAAAAATCCCAGAACTTGTCTTTTTAATTCTCTTGTTTATAGTAGAATCAGTGATTTGTGGTTCGCTGTGGAAAGGCATTCTTAATAATTAGACTGTTTTTGCGTTGTTGGTTTTTTTATTTTTATTTTGGATGCTGGATGGTTTTCTTCTGACAAAGATATTTTGTGCTTATTGATTTACTGTTTAGTCGTTTATTATTTTTTTGTAGAATCTTTTCTATCATTATTTTTCCAGCAGGGAATTATTTTTGCTCTTTTTGCCACAACCTGTTTGTGTGTGAGATGAAGTAAAAAAAATCTAAACATGCCAGAAATCTAACTAAGATCATTTTATGTTGAGAAATGAGTCGCAACAATTTTGGTCAGATTTTGAGAATACCGTTAGACGGCCTCTCACATGATCTGAGATTTTTTCTGATCTGTTTAGACTCTGAGTGTGATGTGAATGGCTCTCAGTCACAACATCATATTAGCGCCAGATATATGTAAAACTGAGTTAATTATGGGTGTGATTGTGATTCTGATGAGTGTGAGAATAACCTCAAGACAACCCTTCCAGCCAAACATTCTCCAGTTTTTTGAGCTCATAGAGAGGAGTGCTGCTTACTCAGCATCATGTGCCAATTCTCTTGCAGAGTCTCTATGTTCAGTTTTTCATCCCATTTATTTATTTTTAATATAGTTGGTATCAAACTTGTTTACCTGTCTTGGACTTTAATGTAACATGGGGATAACAACTTTTGTTTGGAGATACCTGTAGGTATTCAAAAGCATCTCCCTGATCCAGTCAATCCTCCTGTAGTTTTTAAATTGGCCTTTGTGTAATATTGTTCATAGTGCAACTAAACCCCTGTTAGCCCATTGTTTAAAACCCCTTTCTGGATTGGGTTTATCTGAGACAGGCCAGTCAAGCAGTCCAATGTATCCCTTAAGTTGAACTCCCCTACAATCTCACTCCCAATGCCCATTGTTATGATACATTGTCTGTTTAATGATCTTATTTAGACTTTCCTGGAGATTTTTGTTTTTTACATCCTCTAATGCAGTTTTGAATTGGAAATGACAGCTCGGTGCCCAGATCCTAGGAGCTAAGTTGTCTGAGGCTTTATGTCTCTGGTAGGGTCATCCATGGCAAACAGGTCCTAGGTGGTAATTTATGATAGGATGTGCTGGTTAATTAGTGTTTGCTCAATTAGGTCTTTGATTCTTAATGTCAATCCATAATTTACATCCGTTTCTATCAGGTAAGGGTTTATAATCTGATGTAATGATATTGTACAGCAGCAGCAGCAGTCCTCCCTCGCATCCTCCTCTAGCCCCCCTCCTCGATGAATGAAGACTCAGATCATTTGAGCTGGACTTTCAGACTAGAAATGAGTTTCAAATACGGTTCAGAAAAGACACGTCCTACTCTCCTTAGGACTACGTTCGAATTACGTTGCGATGAACAGGGTTCATCATCGCAAGAAAATTTTAGAAAACAGTGCTTGGAGCAGGTTGAAGGGACAGAACCAGTTACCTGCTATGTTCTGAATGACCAGGGTGCATTCATCCCTGTGGTAAAATCACCCGCAGAGTTACGCGCGGAATTTGGTGAACCGATGGAAATTGATTAAACATGATCCAAACACACACACAGAACCCATCGCTTTATAACCATTGTTTCGTAAAACACTAATTGTTTTTTCACACTCACCCGAAGTCAGTCAGTCTCACCATGCTGTGATAACATACGGCTCCTCGTCATCGATGGTGTCCAATCAAATCGCTCTCAAGGTGTCGGGACCGCCCACCCTCTGTTTTTAAAAAAAAAAACGCCAGCAGTCCCGATTCATCGACGGTCACCCCGCAAGATACCTCACAATTCCTGCGTACGTCTCCCTTTAAACGGCTCTCCTTTATTTTCACACAGCTCCGATACTATTATCCTCCGCGGACGATGACGATTGGTATGGGGACTTTCCTCTATCGCAGATAGGTAAGTATATTTAAAAAAAAACTCACTATCCATCCTTAATTTATTATTATTATTATCACAGCTAACCCTCTACTCCACCTTTCACAGAGCAACCAGTCCGATTGATATAATTGATTTCGCGCATTTGCATGACGAACTGCCATCATCTCAAGAAGCGTTCGGCCGACTGAACAGGGCCCTACGAGAACTTGCACAGCCGACAAACACCGATCCTTCAGGTATGTTGATTTTTTATACGTATTTAATAACGAGTTGTGTTGCCCTTTACACTAAGAGCAACTTATTTTCTCCAGACAACCCTGAAGCGACCACCTCTGGAGAGGGACAAGAACCGGATCCATTGGCATATCAGAGTGGAGAATCTGATTATACACCGACAGTGCCTCAGGAGCAAGCTGGAGAACAACCAGTTTTCGCCAATATAGCTTCGCCAGCACTTGCTGAAGTCAATTAGCCGGAGCAGCTGTCCACTGCGACGCCGTGGAATCCCATTGACATGTCACACGGGAATCCCCGCGATATAGACGTCCAAGTCAACGGGCCGGAGCAGGTGCCCGGCCCACCACGCGTCACTCGGGACTCCCAGTGACGCACAACCAAATGGGGAACAGGCCCCGATTACATCGAGCGGTGACGACATCCCTCCCCCGCGCGCACTGCCATGGCGAAGAAGTGAGTTTTCTTTTTTTTCATGATTAAGAGGTTATTAAAGATGGTGAATAACATCTCAGAGTAGTATAATACACTTTTTGTCAAAAAGTGATTTATTGCCCTATGATTTATTGCCCCACTCCTTGAAACTTAATGTCCAGATATTATTTATTAGTGTCCAATGTAATAAAGCTTTGAACCTTTACGTCAAACGTTAATTTATGATAGGATGTGGTGGTTAACGACTATTTGTTCAACTAGGTCTTTGATCCTTAATGTCATTATACAATTTAAAACCGATTTTACAATCGGGTGTGACAATATTGTACATCTGCAGTATCAGTCCTCTATTCCAAGAGCCTCCTCTACCCCCTCCCTCACATCCTCCTCTAACCCCTCCTTAGCCCCCCTCACCCCCCCTACTTTGCTCCTTTCTATTAAGTTAGTGATTTCATCCCCCTTCCGCATCTGACCTTGTTCCTTTATGTCAATAATTTATAGCTCAGGAATCCCCTTCCTCCACATAGGCCCCCCTCGATCCGCAGGTGTTTAGGAAACGACACCCTTAATAAAAAACCTTCATGCCCCTACAGTATCCAGGATTTTATTACAGAGATGTATATGTTTCGTTTACCGCTCCAGCGGCACGCATCCTCCCGATTTTACGCCTCTCTTAGTTGTCTGCGTGAAGCTCACTTTTGCGATCTAGGTTTAAAAAACCTTTCTGACCATACAATAGCTAAGGGGTTACTCATTAATTCTTCTTCCACAGCAACTGTCTCCTAGCTACCTTTTTGCCCTAGGGTAAAAAAAACCTTCCTGCCCCTACAATAGCCAGGATTTTATTACAGAGACGCGTATCATTTACTACCCCCCTACGTCAGAGGCCCCCTCTGGCCCCCCTCTGTTACGCAGATGTCCACACCCTCTCTCTCTCTCTCCGATACGTTAGATGAGTGAAGACTCAGAGAACATTTGAGCTGGACTTTCAAACTAGAAATGAGTTTCATATTCGGTTCAGAAAAGACACGTCCTACTCTCCTTAGGACTACGTTCGAATTACGTTACAAAGAACAGGGTTTATCATTGCAAGACATTTTTCGAAAACGGTGCTTGGAGCAGATTCAAGGGACAGAACCAGTTACCTGCTATGTTCTGAATGACCAGGGTGCATTCATCCCTGTGGTAAAATCACCAGCAGAGTTACGAGCAGAGTTTGGCAAACCGATGGAAATTGACTAAACATGAAATAAAAAATCCACACACACACACACACACACACACACAGAACCCATCGCTTTATAACCATTGTTTCCTAAAACACTAATTGTTTTTTTCACACTCACCCGAAGTCTCACCATGCTGTGATAATATACGGTTCCTCATCATCGATGGTGTCCAATCAAATCGCTTTCAAGGTGTTGAGACCGCCCACCCTCTGATTTTTAAAAAAAAGTACGCCAGCAGGACCAAGTCATCTCTACGGTCATCCGCAAGATACCTCACAATGCCTGGTTAGTGGACACTCAGCCGATGCTTCGCTTTCCTGCGTATTTCTAGCTTTAAACAACTCTCCTTTATCTCCACACAGCTCCAATAGTATTATCCTCCGCGGAAGATGATGAATTGTTTGCTGACCTTCCTCTATCGCAGTTAGGTAAGTATATATTTTTTTAAAAACTTACTATACGTCTTTAATTTATTATCACGGTTAACCCTCTACTTCACCTTTCACAGAACAAGTACCGGTAGCTCGTCCGGCTGATATAATTGATTTAGCGCATTTGCACGACGAACTCCCATCATCTCAAGAAGCGTTCGGCCGACTGAACAGGGCCTTACACGAACTTGCACATTCGACAAACACCGATCCTTCAGGTATGTTGATTATTTTTATACTTATTTAATAACGAGTTGTCTCGCCCTTTACACTAAGAGGAACTTATTTTCTCCAGACAACCCCGGAGCGAGCACCTCTGGAGAGGGACATGAATTGGATCTATTAGCAGACCTGGCATCGCCTCAGGAGCAAGCTGGAGAAGAACCACTTTTTGGCAATATAGCTTCGCCGGCACTTGCCGAAGTCAATGAGCCGGAGCAGCTGTCCACCTCACCGCAAGGGAATCCCATTGGTACGTCACAGGGGAATCCCCGCGAAGCCCAAGTCAAAGGGCCTGAGCAGGAGCCCTGCCCGCCATGGGGGAACCCCATCGACGCGCCACTCGGGACTCCTGGTGACGCACAACCGGATGCGGAACAGGCCCCGATCGGATCAAGCGGTGACGACATCCCTCCCCACCGCCCACTACTAAGAAGTGAGTTTTCATTATTATTTTTTTTTCATGATTAAGAGGTTATCAAAGATGGTGAATAACATTTCTCCATCTTTACACAGGACGACGACGAGGGCGGGACCGCGTCACAGGTCCCGAAAGACGGACCAGAGCCCGAATGGCTTACGACTTGCTGAGATTCGGTCTTTACGTGGTATCGTTCTTTCAGGAGAATATGAACTTGTAAGAAGAGGAGCAAAGGACTTTTTCGTCTATCGAGCATTCATGGGATTTCGAGGTTGATTTTTCTTTTCTTATTTGTATTTTTTGCGTGTCTTTAAAATGTCAGATACACCGGGTTTGCAGGCTTTGAGGCTTTTGCTTGAATCAACAGTTGAAGGTTTGGACTACCCAGGACTTTTAGCCTTAAAGGGACTTTATGGACTTTGAAATTTTCATGCTCGCTATCGCCCCCTCAGGCCAAACGTGTAACTGCAGCTTCAATAGTAAGCTCGTGCACGAGGCATGCATGCTGTACTCCTGAATGAAAACAACAGCTGAGTCAGTCCTGCTGCTGATGGCTCTTCTAAATTGTCTTTCAAATCTGCCTCCACACAATTAACAATGTCCAATACAGAATAGAATAGAATAGAATAGAATAAAATAGCCTTTATTGATTTTGTACAGGGTACAGTGTAATTGGAGTGCCACTCCCTTTGGTGCAAAATGTAAAAGAATACAAACAAAATAATGCAGAAATGATATAAATGTAAAATCAACAATAATATGTGCAAATATACACAGAGTAGCAGCATTAGTTGGGTTCTGTGCAGGCCACTATTGTAAGCAGAATTTTAGCATTTTGAGTGAAACTCAAATAGCACATATAATTGTTAGCCTATATAATAATTATAATTGTTATATAATTATAATTGTTATAATTGTCAGCTTCATCCAGGCCAATGCAAGGAAGTTGGTCAACCTCATCCTGTGATGCACACCTATTGCACAAGACAAATAAATTTTATATAATCAGTGAATAGAAAGTGAGAGTGGGGATGTTACTACGGTATTAAAAAAACAATAAAACATACCTTATTGATATTGGAGGTACATAATCAGAATCATACGGGTCTAAAGCTCCTTCCTTCTCTTTCCAGCTCTAATCTGGAAGTAAAAACAGCAGCAAAACATGATTATATATCCTGACATATAGCCATTGCATTTCTATGAGAATAATTTGTTACTTACACACTGTTTCCAAACTATTGGCTTGTTCCTCATCTAAAGAGTTCTTTCAGCTCCATCGCTTTGATGCTACAAAAACAAACAGAAAACATCAATTACAAAAACATAGGTTATGAATCAAATGATAAAAGCTCTGCATGTTTCTGCATTTACCAAGACTTCTCATAAATGATAACCAGGGCTGCTGTATAATTTATTCTCCACATCCAGACACAATTATCCTATCTTCTGTCTCATGAACAGAAGCTGGGATGTTTATGCCCACAAAGTTTTTCTTTTTTGCTCCAACAACACACTCCTCTGGTTATGACTTTTTATTTCTTGTGCTCCTGATCTATATTTCCTCTCCACCTGCATGTCTCCACCTGTCTGTCGGCACATCTGACGCTGGTCAGATGCTGCGTGTTGTCAGTCATTGAGGGAACGTGCACGGTGTCGGATAACTCGTCTTTTTTCTCTCTCTCCTCTTGCCTGGGCTGACGGGAGCTGTATGAGCGGCGCACATCCTCTCCAAATGCGCATTTGGAGAGGATGTGCGCCGCGCGTACAGCTCCGTCAGGCGCATTTGGAGAGGATGCATCCTAATGCACAAATTGTGTCCCCTCTTGTAGCGTGTGTTCTGCCTGTCGGGAGGGGCGGGTCAGCAGCGCTGGGGGGGAATGTGTTTACTTGGAGACGGACATATTTTGCCGAAATCTCGGAGATTTCCACTAATAAATGAGCGGTAATGGTACCGGTACTCATCCTACCCTGGAAAAAAGTCCCAGTGCGCTGAGAAGTAAAAATAAGAATCAGACTAATATTAATATCCTGACCAGCACTGACTCTGATGGAGACACGCTACACAAGCAGCCTAAAAATGTTCCTATGACATACGTAAGCCCCCTGGTTTGCTTTGAAAGCACCCACAACCCTTACCCCACACGTAGTTAGTAATAATTTCTTACCTGTCCAGCAACAATGATGCCAACTGCGGGTCTTTTGTCTCAGCATTTTCCACTTCTCAAAAGCCGGACCGATGTTTATTTTCGTTCTTTGTCTTCGGCGACCAGACTGGAGTTTTGCCCTTTTTGTCGCGCTGGAATAAACTCTTGGTTTCTTTGTCTTGTTTGGGGTCTGGGCTGGAGTTTCGCTGGTGCTTGAAGCAGCACTCTTCTTGTTTTTGGCTGAATCAGCTACCAAACCACCTCTCGCTCTACCGCTAAGCAAACAAACACTGCGGGCGCGTGAGCGCGCATGACGTCATCGCGCATTACGCTGCCTCTGGAGGACACCGGGGAAGCCCTCTTGCTCGACCCGAGCACAATCTTTTCTGTGAGTTTACAGGCCTACAGAGGCAATCACAGTGAAAATGCCAGGGCTCATTCTACAGGACCAGGGCATTGCAGGAGAATGTATGAGGAATAAATTTAAAATTTCTATACTTGTATTAGCTGTTAAACTTCCATAATGTCCCTTTAAGGTCTCTTGTTGAAAATTTAGGGGTTGATGAATCAGAACCATCCTCTCCGCTCCAACCAGAACCACCCTCCCCTCCTCCGCTCCAACCAGAACCATCCTCTCCTCCGCCCAGACAATCAGAACCGCCCTCTCCTCATGATGGTCAACCGCAGCTAAATCCTCCAGATAATCAGCACGAGTCAGACCAGAGCGTGAGTGAGCTTATAGATCAGATTCTTTTAAACATTCCACCTCCTTCACCGCGCACGTTAAATTTGATTTTAGATCCTCTAAATAATCACGGCGAGCAAAACGTTCCGCCTTCTGCACAGGGTCCAGTAAATGAGATCGCCCATCAGCAGGGAGGTGGCGGTAACGTTGTGTCAAGCGCTAACGAAGCTTTTAATCAGCGCGAAATCAGAGAAAGCGTCTCATTTTCGGTTAACGACGGAGTCACAGATCTGGCCGAGTTTTATCTTAGCATTATGGAGGTTTTAAATAGATTCGCGCAGAGAGGTAGGGAGATGGCCCGCACAAACGATGTAATCCAATTTGAAATCGCAACTCAAAACGTAAATCATCACACCATCTTCACCGTTGATGGTGAAAATATTCTGCCAAATTTGCAGGAGTTTTTCGATAATCTAGTTCAATCAAACGCCGCTCTGATGGCTGATAATGATTTTCATTTCACAATGCAGGTTGTAAACAACCCGTCAGGCTCAGGGAAACGTAAACTTGAAAAAACTTTAGACTGTGAACTGGTGCGTAAAAAGCGTGCCCTCTGATTTGCGCTCAGCATCGCAAGTCTGTTAATTCCTGGTTCCACAGACAGAGAGTTATTGGACATGGCTAAACATCTCCAAAACCAGGTTGGACTTTCTGATCAAACTCCCGTATCATTCAGCGATGTCGCGGATTTTGAAAAAATTCTTAAAAGAAAAATAGTCATCTTTTATAGAACCGAACGTGTGATCTCCAAATTTGAAACCGCATTCGCAGACCGCTCAAATCCACTGTTCCTGCTCCTGTTAAACCATCACTATCACGGCATAAAAAACATTAAAGCTTTTTTAGAGGCTACATATTTGTGCAATTTCTGCTTCACCGAGTATCACGCCATAAGCGCGCACCACTGTCAGTGGTATTGTCGCGTGTGTGACAGTTCTATCTGTACCTAGTCAGAACTCTCACTCATCACATGCTCTGACTGCAACCGTGTATGTCGAAATCTAGTCTGTTTCGATAAACACAAATCCCCGGTTCACAGACCTAAGGCGGACAAGGACGTAAGCCCGTGCAATTTGATAAAAAAATGTCCAATCTGTAAACGTACGTAATCACCAAAACCAGCTCGACCCACGTCTGTCAAAAACCCAAGTGCGTCACCTGCGGGGAGCCTGAAGGCGACGGACACCAATGCTACATCCAACCCGTAAAAAAAGATGAAAGATTGTCGGATAAAATAATTTATTACGATGTTGAAACATTTCTCGATAAAGACGGCGTTCACACACCATTTTTGATCTGCGCAAAATCCCATTCGGGGGAGACATGGGAAAACTATGGCATTGATTGCATACAGGCATTCATCTTGCAATTCAGACGACCTAAATTCGTGAACTACACATTTATCGCGCACAACGCTAGAGGATTCGATTCTTACATAATCCTCAAAGCGATGATTCAATTAAAAATAAAACCAGGGAGCGTTCTCATGCAGGGGAGCAAGATTCTGTCTTTCACGGAATCGGACTTTTGCTTAAGATTTATCGACTCTCTGAGCTTTCTGACAATGAAGCTCGCCAGCCTCCCCGCAGCGCTCGGCTTTACAGATTCAGCTAAAGGTTTTTTCCCTCACAAGTTCTCCTCGCAGCAGAATCTGAGTTATATAGGACCTTACCCACCCGTCTCAGACTTCGGTTTTGATCAAATGCCCGCGGAACAGCAAAATACATTTTCAGAATGGTACACGGAGGCGAGTAAGGGGCGCTTTGATTTTAAGAAGGAAGCGCTGTTTTATTGCAGGAACGACGTGGAGATTTTGTTTAAAGCATGCTCCATTTTCAGAGATGAGTTTTTCTCTGAAACAAACATCGATGCCATAAACTCTGTGACCATAGCCTCCGCGAACGTGTTTAGAGGCAATTTTCTGAAACCAAATACTCTAGCCATACCGTGCCCCCTGAACTATAGATCTCAGCGGAAGGCGTACTCGAACGCGAGCATCGTGTGGCTAGAATGGATTTCACATTGTAAAAATGTTGAGATTCAGCACGCCTTGAAAACTGATGGTGAGAAAAAATTAGGAGAGTATTTTCTCGACGGATTTGCCGTAATCTCCAGGGTAGAGCATGCATTTGAATATTTAGGCTGTTTTTACCACGGCTGTCCCGTGTGTTTTATGCCATCAGCTACCTGCCTTTTGAGGAAATTTATGACAAATCCGTTGAAAAACTGCAAGCGTTAAAATCAGTCCATCATCTAAAACTCGAGGTGATTTGGGAGCACCAATGGGCCGACATGATTAAAACGAATCCTGAGGTGAGAGAGTTTGTGCAGCAATTCAAGCCCCCGCCCCCTCCGCTGCAGCCCCGCGAGGCCTTGTTTGGAGGGCGCACATGTCCGATCCATCTCAGGTATTCAGCGCAGAGTGATGAAGATGTGCGTTACGTCGATTTTACCAGTTTATACCCCTATGTTAACTCTACAAAAATGTATCCGCTTGGTCATCCGGTAATTATTGTAAAAGATTTTGAAGATCCTAGAAATTATTGCGGATTCATTAAAGCCGTGGTGAACCCCCCCCAGAGAACTGTTCTTCCCGGTTCTACCATTCAAAACATCAAAGGGGAAACTGGTCTTCACACTCTGCCGCACATGCGCGGAGGTTAATAACCAGGCAGACTCATGCAGGCACAGTTCTGAAGAACCCGCGTTGACGAGGTTTTGGGTGACTGAGGAGTTTAATGTAGCTTTGGAGAGAGGTTACAGTGTCACGAAAATTATCGAAGTGTGGCATTTCGAGAGGTGGAGCTCTGATGTGTTTGTGGATTATATTCACACGTTTCTCAAACACAAGCAGCACGCGTCAGGTTTTCCTGCAGGTGTGACTGACGATGAATTGAAAAGGAGATATGTGCAAGAATATGAAATCAATCAGGGGATACGTCTTGACATAACAAAAATCCAATCCAATCCTGCCAAACGCTCCATCTCGAAATTGTTAAATTCGCTGTGGGGGAAATTTGCTCAGCGAAATGACCTCACACAGACAAGCTTTGTCAAAGACCCTGACGAGTTTTTTAACCTGTTGTTTTTGGGTAAATACAAGGTCAAATTTTTCCATTTTATCAACCCTAAGGTGGTTCTGGTGCAGCACTGTTTGAACAAGAAATGTGTGTCACCTCCTAACAGAACAAACAACGTGTTTATTGCAGCTTTTACAACAGCATATGCACGCCTGAAATTATTGGAAGTGCTGCATAAACTGCAAAACCGCGTATTGTATATGGACACAGATTCCGTCATATATTCAGTTAAACAGGGTGAATCTGTCCTACCCACAGGTGCATTTCTTGATGATCTTACAGATGAGAGGTGATTCGATTGAGCAATTTGCCTCTTCGGGACCGAAAAGCTACTGTTACATTACTAGGAAGCAGAAAAAGGTTGTTTTGAAAGCGAAGGGCATCACACAATCTTTTAGTTCCTCTAATCAAATCAATTTTGACAGCGTGGCTCAATTGGTCGAGGGGTATTTGGGTGGAGAGAGAGGGGGGTTTCTGCAGACTCAGCAGAACACTGTCAGGAAAGATAAAAAAGGATTCATCCTCACAAATGCCTCATTTGTGAAAAGGTTTCAGGTTGTGTATGATAAAAGAAGATTGTTCCCTGACGGCACAACTTTACCTTTTGGGTATTAGATTGAATAAAAAATGGAAACTAATTTTGAGCCCAGACTGAAGACTCCGTTCAGCGGAACGGTGATTGGGCCATCTGGCTGTGGGAAATCTTATTTTGTGAAAAGTCTTTTGGAAAACTGCCAACACTGTATGACTGAAGAGCCTGTAAATATTGTGTGGTTTTTTACTTCATACCAGAAAATGTATGATGATTTGAAACGTTGTAATAAAAATATTCGTTTCATAGAGGGTCTCCCGTCTTCATTTGACGATGATGAATTGTTTCCACTTGAACAAACACATCTGGTGATTTTAGATGATTTAATGGTTCAAGCGTCTGACAACCCTGAGGTGGTGAAAATCTTTACTCAGTACAGATATCACAAGAATATGAGTGTGCTGCTGCTTTCACAAAATGTGTTCCACCAAGGCAAAAACAGCAGAACAATTAGTTTAAACAGTAATTATTTGATTCTGTTTAAAAATCCACAAGAAATTGCAAATCAGTGTTTTAGCAAACCAAATCTACCCCACACAGAAAAGATATTTTCTTGAGAGTTACCAAGACGTAACACAGGATCCTCACAGGTATTTAATTGTAGATTTGACCCCTGACAATTCAGAAAACTATTGACTCCACACAGGGTTACTTCCTGGTCAGTGGCCAGTCGTCTACATACCTAAATAGCACAATGTCTGCCAGGATAAAATGCAATGCTACACAGCTCAAAGCCCTGTATCGGATGAACGTTCAGAAACGTAAGGACTTTTTAAAACATTGCTCTCCAGATGTTGTGCATGCTCTGTGTGAAATTGCTTTAAACGTACTGAAAGGGAATATTCAACTCTCTCCCCTGCAATATCGAAAATTATCCAAAAACAAGGCACTCTTACGCAGGCTGGCTGATAAAAGAATCACGCCTCTTAAAAAGAAAAAACTTATAAGCCGACAAAGAGGTGGTTTTGTCCCAATTCTGCTGGTGGTGGTGCCTCTATCGGGTGAATTGATCAGGAACGTTATAAAAAGATAAAAAAGCATGAACCAAATGTTTCTGCTATCTCCTCATCAATTAGCCTAGTGAACTAGACCAAATTCTTGCCTGCAGAGTTTGGTCTAGGCACGCTACATTGGAACCCTCGCTGCCCGATCCACTGCTGTGGCTGTCCAATCACAGCTCGCTATAGTTTTGGTTAGGCCAATCACGGGGCTCTATATTGTGGGCCAATCACAGACCTGAAGTAGCCGATGACGTTAGAGCTGCGACCACGAACATAAACAACATGGCGGCAGTGCAGGAACCACATTCGTTTGAAACGGCTTTGTCATCAACATTGAATGATTTAGACTCCATGTGTAAGTCTGTCAGATATACGTATGGTCTGGCCACTACCCATTGACGGCTCTCAGTCATGGGGCGGGATCTACGGTTGTCTTTCAAACTGTCTGCATGCAATTGGATAGCGCTAAGACCAATCAGTAACGAACAACGTGACGTAATCACAGCGGCGGAAAGAAGAGGGAGGCAGCAATGGCATCCAACATCAATGATGTCTGTTGTTTTTGTATGAATAACATGCGAATATCAGGTGTACTGGGACATTGCACTACTTTGTTTGATAAAAATAAGAAGCCGCTAAGTACTGTAGTTATAGCCTAATGTGACCAGTGAAGAGAGAAATACACCTTTTTGTCAAATAGAGATTTATATCCCTATGATTGACCCCCCTTTTATGTCAATTGAGAATTTACAACCCTAGAACTTTTGTAAGGTAAGGATTAATGATAGGGTGTAATGTCATTTGATTAAGACATAATCAGATCCTACAGCCACCAACAGCAGCAGCAATCCCATCCCTCCTTTGACCCAAGCCCTGTAACCCCACCTCGTCTCCTTCCCCCACACACTCACCCACTTTCTGAATGCTTAGGAACTTTAATGTCAAGTAAGGATCGATAGGGGGGGGGGGGGGGGGTCAGTAAACCCCTCTTTCGACCCAAGGCCCTACTCCTCCACCCCGCTTATCAATACCCTTTGATTTAGGAAACAAAACCTTTTTATTCCTTCATTAACCCTGTTGTGTCTCCATTGGCCCCCCTCGGGCCACCCCTTTCATACCGATCACCTTTTGAGGAATCAACACCCCTTTCAGATCTATGATGTGATAACCCCTCCTTTGATTCGAGCTCTTTAACTGTTTATAGGGCCAGCGTCTATATTTAGACACTTCCACTTACATCATAAATAATGTCAGTGTGCCTTTTCACAGACTCTTAGAATTATGAGATTTCACCCAACCAATCATCAGAGATCAACCTAGTCACAGTTCACACAGTGGCACCGTTCGACCAATCAGCGCAGGGCTACAACGCGCCAAATATTGGTGTTTCTGAAAAACCAGAAAACTGCCTCCCTGGAACTCATCTCCTCGTGTTTACGGTTGGATCTCTAAAACTAACAATGCTAGGTTTATTAAACTCTCATATCACAGGGTTGACTAGTGGTGCTAAATAAGGATATATGTGTTGTAAATGTTGAACTCATTGAAGTTGGTGAAATCAGAGCATGAAAATCAAAGCCGCCATATTTGATCATACGCCCTGAACAAGTAAAAATAAATTATGTTAGGTAAAATCAGTTTCTTTAGACATACTATTCATGATCATATTAACAGTAATAATAATAATAATAACAATAATGAATATATTTTTCTGTTTTAAACTAAGATTTCTATAAAAAACAGAGGGGGACAGTTATTGTGCCAGCGAGTCTCACCATCAGTGATGATGAAGAGGATGAAGATGACACTGAGGCAGATCCTCAAATACATAGTATTCTAAAATATTCTAATAATCTACATTTGATCAGAAATGGCATTTAATGTTCTATAACTTCCAAAAATATTCTACAATAATCTCTTTTTGTAAAAGTATACTGTATTGTTTAATAATTGTGATATATTCTGTATTATTCTACAGTGATGAAATATAAAGTGTCTTATATTATCTATATTATTACAAAATAATGTTTTAAGTTGTTCATGTTTTTTATTTTGAGATTTCTTTTACCAGAACAGGACCAGCATCCATATTTGAGCCCTTCGTTTTCTCTGATTTTCTTCATGAAAATACACTGCTCACAAAAATTAAAGGAACACTTTTTTTATTTGGCCTGGCATGAAATCAATTAAACCTGTCTGATAATTTTCTGGTTGATTAAGCAGCTGAGGGCATTGTTAATCACTTTCAGCTGTATTGGTGTTCATGGACTTAACGACAGGTGCACTAAAGTGGCAACAATTACAAAACCCTCAAAACAGGACTGGTTTAACATGTGGAGGTCATTTCAAGTTTCTCCCTCTTGATCTTTTTTGGCTGGTTTTCCACTCGCGCTAGTTTTGGCTTGAGTAATTATCTCTACTGGCAGCATGAGGCGATTCCTTAACCCTACAAAAGTTGCACAGGTTGTCCAACTTCTCCAGGATGGCACATCCACACGTGCTGCAGCAAGAAGGTTTAATGCATCTCCCAGCACAATCTCCAGAACATGGAGGAGATTTCAGGAGACTGGCGGTTATTCTCGGAGAGCTGGACAGGGCCGTAGAAGGTCCATAACCCATCAGCAGGACCGATACCTGCTCCTTTGTGCAAGGTGGAACAGGCTGAGCACTGCTCGTGCCCTACAGAATGACCTCCAGAGGGCCACTGGTGTGAATGTCTCTACCCAAACAATCAGGAACAGACTTCATGAGAGCTCGACTGGCATTTGCTCAAGAACACCAGAATTGGCAAGTCCGCCACTGGCGCCCTGTACTTTTTACAGACGAGAGCAGGTTCACCCTGAGCACCTGTGATAGACGTGAAAGAGTCTGGAGAAGACAAGGAGAACGTTATGCTGCCTGCAACGTCGTTCAACATGATGGTTTGGTTGTGGGTCAGTGATGGTCTGGGGAGGCATATCCATGGAGGGACGCACAGACCTCTACTGCCTAGGAAATGGTGCTCTGACTGCCATATGGTATCGAGATGAAATCCTTGAACCCTTTGTCAGACCCTACGCTGATGCAGTAGGTCCTGGTTTTCTCCTAATGCAAGACAATGCCTGGCCTCATGTGGCAAGAGTATGCAGGCAGTACCTGGAGGATGAAGGAATTGAAACAATTGAATGGCCTTCACGATCCCCTGACTTAAACCCAATAGAACATCTGTGGGACATTATGTTTCGGTCCATTAGGCGGCGCCAGGTTGCTCCTCAGACTGTACAAGAGCTCAGGGATGCCCTCACACAGATCTGGGAGGAAATGCCACAAGACACCATCCGATGTCTCATTAGGAGCATGCCCCGACGTCAAGCATGCACACAAGCTCGTGGGGGCCACACAAGATACTGAAAAGCATTTTGAGTTGCAGAAATTAAGTTTTTGAAATAATGGACTAGCCTTCATTTCACTCTGATTTTAGGGTGTCTACACAATTGAGCCCTCTGTAGGCTGAAAACTTTTATTTCCATTAAAAGACTTGGCATCCTTCTGTTCCTAAGACTGTCGTTATTTGTATAGATATCCAACTTCATATTAGCCTCTTTTATAAGACGCACCGTGCCGGCAAATCAGCGTAATATTACCGCAACGGTGTGTCTTATGAACGAGCCATGGCGGCATGACGTTGCGGGATTTTTGCGGCATTTGTTCCGCCACGTTTGGTAGTAATATTGCGGTAATATTGCGGCTTCGCCGGTCTTATAAACGGGCAAGCGTTGGCGCAACACTGGGAGGTGTTATAATGACGTGGCAAAGGGGGGTTTAAGTGACGTGGCAAAGGTGCGCCGACCCCCGATCGGATACAGTATATAAAAGCAGGGAAACATGGGAACGTTATTACGCATTTGTAAACAGTCACGATGGCAAACTGGAGCGATAGCGAGGTCCGAGAGCTGCTGACACTTCGAGCTGAAGCAGAAGTTGCCCGACAGTTTACGGGAACGGTGAAGGACAGTCACCTTTTAGAGCGTCTGTCTGAGAAACTTAAGGAGCGTGGCTTCACCCGAGATAAAAAGCAAGTAACTTCAAAACTCAAAGGATTAAAAAAGAAGTTTCACGAGGTCCATGACCACAATAAACGGAGTGGTCGTGGCCGGCTCGACCGGCCTATTTTCGACCTATGCAGTGCCATATGGGGCTCCAGTCACACTGCAAATCCTATTGCGCTTTGTAGCAATTTGGATGCTGATGGTCCAGAGCCATCATCCTGTCCTCCACCGGATGAAACAGTTGCAGCTTCTGCATGCTTATTCTTTATTTTTTGTGTGTTTTTTATTGTGTGAATAAAAACATTTGCATGAGTCCGAGATGACTTGTCTTCCTACATGAACGCTCTACATTGATGTGCTTTGCTTTTTCAAAATGTAGCTGGACAAATTAAGTCAGTGCACAACCAGGACATGTTTTTTAACACCTGAAAGGCAGCTTTATCACAGCTGTTAGGGACCATCTTTTCACCTGCAGCTGCAGCATGTTAACATGCTAAAGAGCACTTATTCAAAATTAGCAGGATAAAAGAAGTCAGTGCACAACCAGGACATGTTATTTAACACCTGAAAGGCAGCTTTATCACAGCTGTTAGGGACCATCTTTTCACCTGCAGCATGTTAACATGCTAAAGGGCACTTATTCAAAAGTAGCTGGACAATTGAAGTCTGCCTTATCCAGCTTTCTTCCCCCACAATTGAGTTGTAATAAAAACATTCACACGTTGCTTAGGCACTGTAAGGTTTATTGCTGTAACAAAAACACCATTTTTTCCCGGATTTCCTGTGCGTTGCGTGGCACAACACCACGATCAGGCACGGGCAAAGGCTCCAAACACCTTTGTTCAGTGTCCCACTCTGGCAATGAACTCCTCATGTTTGTCCTCACAGATGTTGTGCCAGATACAGCAAGCCACAGCAACATCTGTTACAAAAGCTGTCCCTACATCATTGCGCTTAGCCAAACATCTCCAGCGTCCCTTTAATCGTCCAAAAGCATTCTCTACCACCATCCGTGCAGAGCTGAGTTGGTAGTTGAAGTGCCTTTCATGTGGCAATAGCGCACGGTGGTGTGTGTAGCCTTTCATCAGCCATTTCATCAGTGGATACGCAGGGTCTCCGATGAGATGGACTGGAACTTCCACACCATTCACAGTGATTGAATTCTATGTGCAGAAAGATTAAAGCAGAATTAGATCAGGCTCCAGAGGTTTATGTACCTGCTAAAACAACCACAATTTCTAGTAATAATCATCACCTCTGAAAAGGGAGTAATTAGATGTATACCCCCATTAAAGACATGTATGCAAAAATAAAATTGAATGCTTTTACCGCTCGTGGGAAGAGAAATCCTCCCTGCTCCTCAGCCGCCCTGAAAATTGGTGAGTTGGCAAAAACCCTGGCGTCATGTGTGCGGCCAGGCCAACCGGCAAACACGTCAATGAATCTGCAACAATAAAAGCACAAATAATAAGTACATATTCTGGCATCAACTAAACTACTGAAGTTCTACATCACACGAAAGCTGCACTCACTGGTAGTTGTGATCAACAACAGCTTGAAGAATAATGGAGTGCCAGCCCTTACGGTTGGAATACGCTGCTGCATCTTCATGAGGGGCAATGATGGGAATATGTGTGCCATCTATGGCACCGGCACACATTGGATATCCCCGCTCCTTAAAAACATCTAAGGTCTCCTGCAGACGTGGCCCACACGGAAGGGTGATAACATGCTTGAAAAGGCTCCTTTTAAGCGCACGTGTCACCTGGCGTATGGCTACAAAAACGGTGGCGATCCCGATCCCAAAAATGCAGCTGATGGTTCTGTACTCACATGGGGTCACGTACCACCATAAAGCAACTGCTAGCTTCACGCGAGGCTCTAGTGGCAGGCCTCTGTTGGTCCCGGAACCCCGAAGATATGGCTCCACGTTGGGATTTCCCCGGAGGAGCTGGCCCAAGTGGCGTGGGGAGAGGGAAGTCTGGGCCTCCCTCCTTCAGCTGCTGCCCCTGCGACCCGACTCTGGATAAGCGGATGAAAATGGATGGATGGATGGTTTTTTTAACACAACTTCCTTTCTTTCTTATATGAGAAATGGAAAGAATCGCTGCTGTATTTGGACGCACGATGAGGGCCAGAGGCCACATTTCCCCTTCACTTTCATTTTAAAAATAATAATAAGCATTCAATAAAACCGTTAAATATCCATTCATTTTAATTAATATTTAGTTTAAGCAAGCTGACCAGAGTGCCCCAGTAAAATATAAAAAATGCAATTAAACAATTTCACTTAAATTATCAACATTTCACCTGCTGCGACCTGAACTGGTCACCTGCTTGTGCATAATCAAGTGTCTCTATGGAGCTTACTGAAGAGGCTAACGAGGTTCTGGACTTTTGCCTCAGACAGACTCATGGCTGTTTAAATGTTGTTCTGATAATTCAGAGCTCCGCTGACACGCTGGATCCAAGCAGGAACTTGAGTAACAAATTCTACTTCAGCCAGAGTTTTAAAGTCAGGAAACATTTCTCCAAATGAAATAACCAGAAGTCTACCAGACTCTGTGAAATAAGGGTTTCCACTTTCCAGATCTGGAAGCTCTCGACATTGCGTTCTTGTGCACAGATCTGTCAGAAGCGCTCTGCGCTCCTATTGCGCCTCTCATCAGCCAATCATGGATGGTCGAATAATTTGTCTAATTGCCCAAACCTTCCACACTCTCACCCCTGCTCTGGGATAGCCTGGCATCAAAATCATTCCCCCGCACTTTCCCCTACCGCCCGACATTCGCCGCTGAACTATCAGCGTGTTTATATGGCAAGCTGTTTTAACATTTAAGCAGACTGGATATGTATAATTCTATTGTTCCTAGCAGAAATTAACATTCCAGATATCCATAAAAACAATCTTACTGTACACAATGAACATTGTGCAACCCCCCTCCCCGCACATTGGAAGGGGGGCGCGAAAAAAATCGATGTATCCTAGGGGGGGCTTCACCGAAAGTATTTGAGAACCACTGTGTTAACGGAAATCACATACCCGCATTCATGGTTCAATCTAGCGAGTGAGGATTGCTTTTTTGAATGATTGCCAGAAAGTCAGAGCGATGATTAACCCTGGATATTGTCCTATGAGTCCTATGAGAAAGATAAACCTACATAATTGGATGCACCTAAAACCTCAAAATTCCAGGATGTGCAATATGGAGAATCTTTTTCTAGGAACAATTCCTAAATATATAGTGTTGGGGCTAGTCGATCATGAAGCTTATATGGGCAGAAGAGATCCATTGCCATTTAATTTTCACCACATGCATGTGGAATATCTCACACTGTGCAGAGACGGGAAGCAGATTCCATCCAAAGCTTTCCAGACAACTTTGAGCACAACACATCGGTCAGAGAATTTTACAACCTGTTTATGGCCACGTCCCAGCATTTAAAAGAATTGCCGCTCGCCATCAACAGGATCGAATATAAGCAAGGGTACACACTCTTTGCATTCAATTTGAACCTTGCCGATGACACAGACGTGCCATCTCCTGTAACCAATGGCAATCTGAGGCTGGAGATGCGCTTCGCTGTACCACTGCAGCAGACGGATATGCTAATTTTGTACACCTGTTGTGATTCAATTCTCGAGATGAACACAAAGAGAGGTTCTGGTCGATTATTGATCAGATGATGAATAACCACGAGCTATACTATCCCACCTACTAAGGGATGTATTTTTGGGGGTGTTCGCCTCTGATGAACTGCCTGCATTGCCGAAACAAATCCGGTGACCTGCCCATTTCATAATAAACACTCATCCATCTAATTTGCCTGGTGAGCACTGGCTAGCAGGGACTCTGGATTAGGATGGGACTGGAACGTTTTTTGATTCTTACGGATTTTCACCAGAGTTTGGATATTACCCAGAATCCATCCTCCATTTTCTAAAGGAACATTGTTCAGAAATATACATAGATCAGCGTTTCATTTTCATCAAATAGCAAGACTCAGGTCTCATGTCCAGACATGACCTAGAGAAACTCATTCATGCGTTCATCTCCAGCAGGCTGGATTATTGCAATAGTCTTTTGACTGGTCTTCCTAAAAAAGCTGTGAAACAACTGCAACTTATTCAGAATGCTAGAGTCTTAACAAGAACCCATAAAACCGAGCACATCACTCTTGTTCTCAGAGCTCTACACTGGTTACCAGTAAACTACAGAATTGATTTCAAAGTACTTCTACTAGTTAATAAATCACTTAATGGCATGGGGCCAAAATACATGTCAGATCTCCTTCCTGTATATACAACCAGCAGGTCTCTGAGATCCTTAGGAAGCAGTCAGCTGGTAGAACCCTGGGTCAGAACCAAACAGGGTGAAGCTGCTTTTAGCTACTATGCTGCACACAGATGGAATTGGCTTCCTCATGACCTCAAATGTGCACCAACTGTAGTAGCTTTTAAATCAAAATTGAAAACTTTCATGTTTTCATCAGCCTTTGAATGAATGTTTCTTATGCTGCACCTTCTGCACTGTAACTGCTCAGCCTTTAACTTTGTCTTTTTTCTGATTTTAAAATCTGAAATTAATTTGTGTATTTAATTTGATCTAAATTTGTGTATTTTAATTGTGCTCTCATGTTGATTTTATTGTTCATGCTATTCTTGCTAATGGAAAGCACACTGAATTGTTTGTGTATGAACTGTGCTATACAAATAAAGCTGCCTTGCCATTTTTGAGCATATATAGTGACTTCCTTCAGACTGCACCACCAGGTGGCCCTGAGATCCAGGGATTACAACACTAGACAAAACAAAGTCAATGCATCTCTTATCTGCTTCATAAGGTCTGAAGTTGTTTTTACTACTGTTGAAAATGTGAGGCTGTACCTTCAGTTGTTTTGCACTGAACCATGTCTAGACTTTCAAGAGGCTGCCCCCCCCATGGTGAGTTTGGAAGAATGACTGATTAGAAGTAAAAAGCTATTTGGATTAGTGTCACCCAAAGTTATAGTGACCGTGGTTTTAATTGCCTCTAATTTGTGGCATTTATCAGTGAAGGCAGAAATTATGAGCCTTCTTTTTTAATCTGGGATAATTTAACTTGAACTAATCTGATGTTTATAGTAAACCCTGACATAATAAGGCTGTCATGTAATATTTCAAACATTTACATGATTTTTGGTTTTTAATTATCCCCCTCTTTCTAAATTCTGCAGGTAGCTGCAATGTCATGAGTTGAATGGACCAATCAGAGTGCGTCTTTATCAAGGCCCTGCAGAGTTTGCGTCCGAAAAATAGCATCAGACACAAGGAAAAATTCTTTCAGACTATAGGTCTCAGGAAAAAGGTTCGTCAGACAAAGTACATCAGACAAAAAAACTTTTTCTGACACCTCTTCTGAGACCTTTTTGTCTGATACTATTAAATCAGTTGTCTAATGGGTTTTTGAATGAAACCTGAGGTTTTTTTCTCCATGGTCTGATGTCTGACACCTGAGGATTTCCTAAAATGTACACCGTACATGCTACCTGCTCTTTCAACAGTTAGTCCCAGTGTGTAAAAACTGTCCCACAGGGGAACCAGATATTTTATTGCATCACTCATTTTCCTGGACATAACGGCTATAAAACAGTAGTAAATTTAAACTATTAAAACAATACAAGCAGAGTAAATGGGAAGACGATCATGGATGTGAACATGCTGGATGTGAAGGTTCTGGGCTGGTGTGGTCACACGTGGTCTACGGCTGTGAGGCCGCTTGGATGTACTGTTAAATTCTCTGAAACGACTTTGGAGACGGCTTATGGTAGAGAAATGAACATTCATTTCACGGGCAACAGCTCTGGTAGACATTCCTGCAGTCAGCATGCCAATTGCACGCGCCCTCTAAGGTTACGGCATCTGTGGAATATTTTGTGCTGTTTGATGAAACTGCACATTTCAGGGTGGCCTTTTATTGTAGGCAGTCTAAGGCACACCTGGACATTATTCATGCTGTCTAATCAGCCCCTTGATATGCCACACCTGTGAGGTTAAAGGGGTCATCACCTATAATGCCGTGGATATCTACGTCCTATTATAGTCTTTTAGACCATTAAAATAAATTGTATTGGAAAAATAAATTAAATATTTGCTTTTTGATCCTTTTCTGTAAAGGGCATATTTTCTCACGAGATCACACGCGATATTTCGGCTGTCTTGGATGCACGCGGGACTGAGCGCGTTGATTGGTGGAAGGAAGCAGGACGCAGCTTCAGCGTCTTGCTCCAAAACAACAAAAGTTATAACTGAACCCAACCTGGCAGTGACCTACGGGATCTAACCGTGTATGTACGAGCCCTCGCCTCGTGCGTAATGGCACCCTCGCATGTTGTTGAGTTGGGACAAAGCAAGCTAACAGCCAGGCATCGGCTCTTATGCTGTTGTGAAGATGGAATACACAAACCGATCAGAGTTTTGTCTCCCATAACACGGATTATAACATGAGTCGTCAACGGTAAGACATAATTTATGTGTTTCACGTTATGAAATGAGCTTTGTTGTGCTGGTTTGTTCGCTGCTGGTTCATATTTGTTTATATTTGACCTTTGTGTCGGCATATAGGGCCAGAGCTCAAGTTCTCGTTTTGGAGTGCACGTGCTCGTGGGGTGCATGTGAGCTGGTTGAAGAAGGCAAGATTAAACAAATGCTTCAATGTTAAATATCGGCTTCTCAGCCAGTGAAAAATCATTAGGAAGCCACTATAGACACTTTTTCAAGTGGAAAAGTGAAAATTTCAGGTGATGACTCCTTTAAGGAAAAGTGCTCACTAACACACATGTAAACAGATTTCACAACAATATGTGAGTCATGGGTGTTTTGTGCATGTGGACAAAGTTTCAGATGTTTGAGTTCAGCCCATGAAAAATGGGAGCAAAAACTAAAGTGTTGCGTTTATATATTTTTGTTCAGTGTATTTCTGGACTCTTGTTGATTTTATTTACATGCACATTCTTCCTGCTTTATTTTGTAGTTGTCATGATTTGATGGTTTTGGTAGGACCCAAACACAGGTGAGGCAGAGAGATGAAAATATGATCTTGGAGGCAGCCAGGTAAAGTACTAAGCAAAAATGTCTTTATTATAAAGCTCAGGCACAGAGGCAAATCCAGAGAGACAATATGAGGAACCAAGTATGAGTAGTGGACTGAGCTGCATATATAAAGACTGGGAGGTAATGAGGTGACAGGAAACAGGTGTGGGAAATGATAATGACAAAGGGCCTACAGGTGTGATAATTGACTAAGGGATGGAAGGAAATACAGAAACACAAGAGGAGAACTGAAACTGAACCAGATAAAACAATAAGACACAGTAACTAAAATAAGATGACATTATAACTAAAGGCTGAAAGTGAAACTATAAAAATATAACACAAAGAACCAGGGATAAATGAAAACTTAGACAAGGGAATTGACTGAGACTAAGCTGTAAACAGAAAACTACTGGAGGAATGGAAAACAAGGCTAAAGAAAAAATGAACTAAACACATGATAACTGGGGAAAACATCTGCTAGAGAGGGGTTCCCAAGTTGGGGGTGTGGTCCCCACAGGATTGCAGGAGGTCCCCACAATTTTGTCTTTGCTGAGGTTGTGAGGTTAACAAGATTTTATTTGTAAAAATGTAATTTATAAAATCCCAATAACACACCCTACAATATACTCAGAACTCCATATAAAAGTTATAACTCTGTATGTCTGTGTAAAGTTTGTAAATGATCACATTTATTGTATTTATGCATGTAGGAGTTGGGGTTGGGGGTCCTGGCTTGTGTTGGACATGGGCAAGGAGGTCCTCAAAGAAAAAAAATTGGGAAGCCCTGTGCTAGATGCACACTGGGGTTAAAGGTGAGAGATACAGAAGGCTAAACAAACAGGAACCTGATAATAAGAGTAAAACAAAAATGAGAAGGGAAACCTAAAGAGAAATAAAATACCACTAAAAGGCAGGGGATTGAAAATGGCTGGATAAATACCACAACTAATGGAAGTTGAGGAATAACCAGAATCTAAAGGGACAGGGAACACAAGGACCCCTAGGAGGAGGGAGAAAACATGGAATGGACTGGGGAGACAAGGGACACAGGACAAGACAGTTAACGTCTATCTCTAGTGAATTTGGCTTTTTGCCTGGTTCCTGTTTAGAATCAGCACACCTGCCACATGTTTATAATTACCTCTTCCAGCACTTTGCCAAATTGTTGTCATTTGAGTTCCCGCATTAGTTCCATGAGGATGGAAATTTCACCTTTTTCCTGGGATTCAGATAATTAACCACCATAAATCACCAAAAATTAGGCTCTCAAATGGCTGTCGGTGAGTTATTTTCTCCAGAGAGGTTTTAGTGCTAGAAAAGGGTTGATCTACATCTGTTTGATGTCTCTCACCTTTGACCCCACCTAACCCTAACCCACTAATCACAGAGTTTGACAGATAAAAATTTGGAAACTTCATTTGCTTGTCCTCCTTTGCCCGGCAAATCATAACCACACTTTTAGCTGCATTATACACAATGTTGTGTTCTACTCCATAGTCAGAGCAGATATCTAGTAACTGCTGTAGACCAGCGGTGCTCAGATTTAGAACCACTAAGTCATCTGCATATATCAGATGATTTATGACAACACCCCCAGCTGCACATCCAGTCCTGCAGGCTTTTAACCTCACTGACAAATCATCCATGTACAGGTTAAAAAGAAGAGGAGATAGAATGCCTCCTTGTCTGACTCCATTACTGACCTTAAATGGCTGAGATACTGTTACCCCATTTTACCTGTAGCATTTGCTGACCATACCAATAGACCAGGATGCGTACAATGTATCTTGGGACACCTCTTTGCAGCAGCTTTATGAATAGTTTATGGTTAACTCTATCAAATGCCTTGGATGCATCTTTGAAGCACATAGAGACTGAGGAATTCTGGTTTCTGTATTTGGTCTCCTTCAGTGCATATATACACATGTATGTACCAAGCTCACACCTAAAGCCAAACTGATTATCTGTGATTTTTAAGGTGTCGTTAATTCTTTCCAGCAGAATTCTTTCCAAGACTTTTGAGAGTATGCTAGCCAGAGCAATGGGCCTGTAGTTATCCATGCTACCAACTCTCCCACCCTTGTCTTTCATCACTGGGACCAATAGAACAGCTAGCATTGAGTCAGGCAAACATCCATGTACAAGAAAAGCTGAAAGGCATAAGGCAAGGAGTGGTGCTAATCTACCGCTAGCATACTTTAGGTGTTCAGCAGATATGCATCCAACCCAGTGGCTTTATTATTAGGCAGTTTAGTAGTGGCTTGATGGACCTCATGTGACATGATTTCATCTATACTTTCAGTTTTACCCATTATGTAAGGTTCACTTGGTACACAATTAAACGAGTCATAATAATGTTGTCTCCACAACTTTAAGATATTTTCAGTTCCTGAGACTCCATCAACCACACAGGGTATGGGTGTTTTAGAGTGTCTCACTTCTTTCCAGATATCTTTTGTGTTGTTATTAAGGCGTTTCAGAGACTCAGCTCTCATAGCTTGATCATTTTAACTAATAAAACGCACTGCATATTTGTATTTTGCATTAGTAGCCTTTTTACGCTCAAACACAGGCCCATGTCTGGATCTCCCCGCTATCGCCCACTCTTTGGAGGCGTGCTTCAGCATGATACTCAGACACAAACTCTCTCCAGCCTGGTCTTATCTTTGTTTTAGTTTTATGTCTGTGAAAGGTAATGCTAGCCTTATGTAGTGCATTCACTATGCCATCATACAAGCTACCTACTGCTGATATGTGTTCTGGATCTTTACAGTCAGTTTCTCTACAGGTGACTGCTACCCTGGGCAGGCAAATCCCACCAAAAAGTTTCTCAGTAAGCAGCCGATAGTTTAAGATGTCCTCCTCAGAGAGGGTAGGCCAGTCTATACCTTTCCTAGTATTTTCACTGTCATGTTCTTCAGACATGGGCACACACTCCAGATTTATTTTGAACCCAAATGGGATGTGATCAGAGCTAGACAGCTCATATACACTGATCCAGCAGGTGGTCCACAACAAATCTGCAAGTTCTGTCTTCCACAATCTGGCCCAGTCTCTGGCCACGGCAGTTATAAGAAATAACCTTTAGATTCATTTATCCAGAGTTAAGCCACTGTATCCTGGGCTGCCTGGGACTCACTAGGGACAGCACTGTGTGGTGACCCCAAGGTTTCACCCATGCGTGGTTCAAAAAATCTCCATACATAGGCCCCCTCAAGCCAGATCTCCGGGTTGTACATCTCACACACTTCACGGCATTCAGCAGACACTTTGAATGAAGAGTATCTGCTGTTTGCAGTGACTATTTTTAGGCACATAACCTCACGGCCCTTCAGGTAGATGCACAATGTTTCTTCATCCAGATCAGGTGAGACTCTAGAAAGACCATCACCAGTCTAGTCTTAATGTTTCCTGCAGCCCCAGTGCCAACCACAGTGATGTTTTTTCCAGACTTTTCCTTCCATGCCTGCGCTGTAGGGTTTTTTACATTAACAGGTACATTTGTGTTACCTGTTGCCTTTCGCCTGCCCTTTTTAACTACAACACTCCAGCCCTGGCTTAGCCCCCAGCTGTTTTCACAAGGAGTGCTCGTTTCTCCACTGCCGTCTTCCTCGCTCCGAACCGGGGTCTCCTCCCGCTCTCTCCGCCCTCTGTTGTCATCACAAGGAGCACTAATTTCTCCGCTGCCGCCTTCCTCACACCGAGCAGGGATCTCCTCCTTCCCTCTCACTCCGTCTCCCATCTCGGTTGCTACCAGAGTAGTCATCACCTCCGTCACCGTCCCGCTTTGTCCATTAGCTTCCCACAGTCTCCCTCCAAATCTGCTGAGCTCGCCAGGTTGCTCACACCATGGTTTATATCGGATGTAATTATGCAAAGATCCGAACTCATGTCTGCCTGGTGTTGTAGCGCCTGCTTCATAACGCTCACGTCCGCGTGCAGCTGCTCCATCCTTCTAAGCAGGCCACACAAGTCCATGCTTGAGATGGTCACTGGTGGCAGATCATCCAAGTAATGCAACACAAACAACGAGACATTTTGTCCACATTCATTCAACACTTTGAGGCAGCTCTTTATGTTATTTGCATCCTTCTGTGGGCCTTTGTGCATCACTTTGTGCTGCGCCGTGGGACACAATCAAACAGGACTTTCTTGGAGGCCTCAATCCACTCACTTTAACAGTGTTAACCATTCTTTTCATAGATCAGAATGTATTCATAATTTCACCAAAAAAGGTTTTTATTGAGTTTGATTAGCAAAAGGTGTATAATTACAGACGCAGCAAACTGTTGCACATGAAACACTCCAAATAGCAGCAGCAGGAAACAGATTCAATGAAGGTTCCACACAGTAACGGAATAACAGCGGTATCAATTTTGTCATGCTAAATCTCACTTTCTCAGGTGATGGCAAAGACGGTTTCAAACGTGCAAAATCATGTGTCAAAAAATTTTACAACTCAAATGCCAAAAAAAACCTCACTTCCTTGCTAGATTAAAGGTTTAATATTCAAGGCTTGTACAAAAAAACTCACTTCACTAGAGTAAAGGTTCAGTATTCAAGCATTGTACAAATAGCAATAGTAAAAAAGAGTGAGAAAAATAGAAAATTAAAACAGGAATGTAACACAGTCTCCAGACGGAGTACGTGGGGTACAGCAGTCTGCACTGATGGAGCTCTGCAGTTCAGCTCCCTCTTCCTGCATTGGGTGGGAGACTCTGTCCTACAGGGATGTTACTTCAGCCAGAGTCCTTCTGTCTCTCCCATTGGAACTGGATCCAGGGATCACCCTAGAACACAGCGGACAATCCGGAAGGTGAAGGGACAACTTCCTAGGCGATGGACTACAAATGGTGGTAGTTTGGGCCCGGCATCCATTCATGCTGCGGCCGATTGAACCTGTTCACAAGTTCACGCATCAGAGAGGTCAAAGCTTGGGATGCAGCTGCTTCTTGACGCTTTAATGCCAAGTTTTCACGCATATAATGCTCTTCAAACTCCTTCTGCTCCAGCATCAATGCCAGGTCACGCTGATGGCTTCCCTCATCTATCCGTTCTAACGTCTCACTCCATTCTGTGTGGGAGGACTTGTCTCTCTTCCTCCGTTTTTGCTTTTGAGTGCTGCATGTCGGCAGCGTTGGGGTGCTGCATGATGGCCCTATTGACAAAGACAGACATTAGTGTCACATATAGTGCAGTCCATTGTGTCTTCCTGGACCCTTTCAGGGGAGCTACAGCTGGCCTCGGAGCAGTCCTCTGGTCGGTTGGAAGCCGCAGCCATGCTTCCACGCACCACAGCAGGGTTTGTGGTTTTTTGAGCACCCCATATTGCATCACACAACTCGAAGTAGCTCCATTCCATTCTGTTGCCACTTTTCCTGTTGTGGTCGCGTACCTCGTGGTATCGAGGCTTCATTGTCTTCAGCTTCGATATGGCCTGCTGTTTGGTTCGGTGTGTTCCGAGTTCACGCAACTTTGTTATGAGGAGGTCGTAGGTGACAGAATCTCGTGCTATACTTTAGATCAGGGGTCTCAAACTCAATTCAGCCGGGGGCCGCTGGAGGCGGAGTCTGGGTGAGGCTGGGCTGCATCAGGTTTTCCACAATAAAAGCAATGTTAAAAAATTTCAATCTTCTCAAATCTCTTTAACACAAAATAAGATGAAAAAATATACTAACCTATTAAGAATGAATAAGAAAATGAATCAGTAAAGAATAAATAAAATAATTAGATTTCTCATGTGACTATTTGGTTTATTTAGACTTCTGTATATTCTGTGTCTTCTTAACTGGAAGAAGCTCATCTAAACAATAGAAACATTGTTTTCTACCTCAGCAACACCCAATTCCAACAATAAGACGCTAAATGAAAACAACATAAAAAGACGCTAAATACATATATCGAGAAAAACACGCAGTAGCGACAATGCTAAATGATCCTATCAACAAAAGCAGCCATTCAAATTAAAGCACAGACTCTCATCTTTCAAACAATATAAGTCTTCTACATTTTCTATAAAACAGAGTTACGAGCAAACAAAGCAGCAAAAACCAGCTCATCTCATGAAGTCAGAAGCATAAATTCAGTCTTACCTTTGCTGCTTTATAGTCATAATCCATGTTACAGTAAAATAAATCCCCTTGGCTCGTGTAATCCATTTTCCCACTGTGACACTGAACTGATTTCTGACTGTTTTTAGCTTTTTGTTTGTCTCCTGGAGACTGCTTAGAAAACTCGGACCCCACATTCCCGCAATTTACAGTTTGCACTGTATTACTTCGTGTGCTTCCTGACCGCAGAGGTTAGACGTGTGAACTCAACATCAAGCGACTCTATTGCCTGAGAGTGTTGGGAACGCAGAGCGCTGGGACGAATCTCAGCCAGCCAGGCAGGAGGAAAACACTCCATGGCAACGCTGCTGTAACTTTTACTCAGAGAAATGTTTGCTTGCATCAAACCTGGCCGACGTCCCGCCCCCAAGAGCCATGTACCTCACTGTGTTTGGTATGTTCATTCAGCTTTGCACACAAAACTGTAAAGTGCCCTACATATCAAACTGGCGGGCCGCATTAACATTAAATTTTCATATTAAGGCGAGGGCCACAAATTATCATCTTGCGGGCCGCAAATGGCCCCCGGGCCGCAAATTTGAGACCCCTGCCTTAGATGCTCTTTATAATTTCCATGTCTCCTCCTCCCTGTCTGGAACTCAACCTCACAAACTGCAGGAGGATAAGAAAGAATACAAGTTTATTCCTGCTAATTTCATGTCTTATTTATGTTGAGGTGTAGTATTTTGGCCCTAAATTAGAGTAAAAGATTTAAAACATGATGCTTGCATCTTTTTTATTGGTTGTTGGTGTCCTCGAGTCCACTTCCTGCTCCTGACAAAAGTGGTCCTTTCGTCCAGCCCAGCAGACACTTGTTGCTGAAACGGCCCTAGCTTTTCTGCATCAGAGCCAGAGAAAACAGAGAAAGCTACTTCAGGCAAAGTCTGGCCATGGTTTAGAACTGGAACCTGTTTGGTGGAAAAAGCTCTTAATTGATGAGCCATTTGGGAGCTGAAAGAGCTGGCTCTTATACTCATTTTGGTGATTTGAGCCAAATTATATGGCTCCAGAAGGGAGTAATAATTTCCACCACTAAAATGAAGCTCCATGTTTTCCTGCTAATTGAAGAATTTTATTTATCAAAAAGTAAAGGTTTGAAATCCCACCATCCTCTGCACCATTGGTCTGCTGGCTTCTTGTTATTTAATTACAAACATGTTTGAAAATCCATGTGCAGGTATTATTGAGGTATGGAAAATCCCCTAGAGAAGACTTTACAGTGGTTCAACTCTTCATTTTCATTTACAGATTTCAACATTAGCATTAGGAAGAGATCCCAGGCCCACAGGCCATTCCTCCCCCTGCCTGGCCCTGTTGGCGACCCACTGTAGATTGACACAGATGTGGTAGGACAACCTTTGTTGAGCTTCAAAGGATCTGACCTGCAACCCCCTACAAGGAGATTATCACTGTGGCAGCCACTCCAATTTCCTTCTCCTATTAGCTCCGAGAGGCCAGTTCCTGTTGCTGTTTCTTGTTAGGATGCAAAACTCTCTGCTAAGAAGATACTGTAGGTGAGGACTGAGATAAAACAGCTAGGCCTTGAGTCTGGCTATACCTTTCTATATGTTGGATGTATTTTTCTCAGGATTCGTGATTTAACAAACACAGTCTTAACATCAAAGGTATTCTTAGGCTTTTATTTTGGAAAGTTACTTTCCTTTTAATTAATTTGTATGTTGGCTAAATATTTAGTATAAAATATCAAATTTCATGTCAATATTAAAAAATGACTATATATAAGTCTTCTAAATACTTAGATCTTATTTTATATATATTTTTGGGGCTTAACTCAAACTATTTTGATTAATTTAAAATATTTAGATTTTATTTCATGTTTATATATTTCTGCATTTAGTTTGACTCTAATTATATAGACTTTATATGTTTATACAAATTATACTATTAAAAATTGAAAATACTTTTTTGTAGTGTGACGACTCAAGCACAATATGACTTGTAGAATGTAGTAATTTATCACAAATGATAAATGGCTGTGTATTTGTATATAAACTGTAGGGTTCTACAACCCCCCAAGGCTCTTCACAACACATCCAGACATTCACACATTCACAACTATAACAAAAAAAGAAAAAAAAAACGAATATGTATTTGTTATTATAGATGATTGGTGGCATTACTTGTGATTAAGCCACGTTTTTAGTCAGAGTTATCTATCTTTAGCTGTCATGTACTTGTGGGTTTTGCTGTGTGTCTGCAGAGTGATGATGTCGAGACTACGGTGATGTTTCTTGACTGGCTAGACGGGTGCTGGAGCCATATGGCTCTGATTAAAGGATCGTTTAACCTCTCTTTGTCACCATGCCCAGAGTCAGTAGACTGATTGAATTTGCAGAGGGCCGTAGATGGTACAAAATATTTATAATGCAGTCTTGCAATTATTTCTGCACTTCTTGCCAAGTCTGGCAGACGTTTGTGTGCACGAGTGTGTCTGTGCATGTGTGGCTTGTTTATACCTTTCTCAGAATCCATGATCACTTTGTGCTGACAGACACCTTTTTCCCCACACAGCTGGTGGCACAGTTACAAAAGCTTTGACTTATTAACTTCAATGAGGGAAAAACAGGCTTAGTTGTGGGTCTAACTGTGCAGATTCAGGGAGGGGGCTAGTTTATCTCCAAATTCCTGCAAGGTTAAATGTTAAAAACTGTGGTACTAATATTGGCATTTTCCTGTTATTTGTGTGAATTTTCTTTGGTTTCTGGATGCAGCCTCAACGCATTTTCAAAATGGCCTCAAATCAGCTCCAGATGTTAAATAATCACTAGATTCATCAGACAAGGGAGGAAAAGGTCTACCCATTGATGAGGAGACAATTTCCATGTGTGCATGGCCAGGGGACACAATATCAACAACAACAAAACAAAAACAAAAAAACATTCTGCAGACAGAATTTAAAGGGGGTATATTATGCTACTATGCTATTATGCCTTTTTGCAGCCATGTGGGTCTCTACTGCCTCTATAAACACAAAATAAATCCATCTGTTTTCTGTCAGTATTTGGTTATTAGGAATTATGTACCTAAAACAAGCCAACTCCAAAAGTTCCCATTTGTGACATCACACATGGAGAAAGAAGAATAGAACCACCTCTCTTGTGTGAGAGAGCTGTTGCTGGAGGAGCAGCAGCTCTACGCTGAGCCCCTCCTGGATATCGGAGCTTCTCAGCAGCCTGAGTGGAGTATGGGTGGGAGTGGGCAAATCCAGCTAGTTTTCTTAGAGGTCCTTTACTGAAAAAACATTTTTTACTTATTATTTTTGAAAATGATCAGTCACTCTGAGTTTAACATGCAAACTGAATGTGAACATTGTGTCCTACACCTATTTTCTGCATGAGCGTCTGATAAAAGATAGCCGGTGAAATGCTAGGATTTAAAAAGCCTGACAGCTCTGCATCAAGCAGTCGCTTGGACTCACCCATATTGACTCACAACTCTAGGATTTGAAAATCCTGACAAATCTATGTCACACTGTCACTTAGCATTCATGGACTCACCCATCTTTACTCATGACGGGGAAGGCTGTTGTTGGTTTAGCGTACAGGAAATGGTACAGCACCTCTCAACTAGTAGAAGCTAACTGTTAGCATTAGCAACTCCACAATACAGCAGAACTCCTCCAGGCTTGTGTTATTTGTGGAGATAAAACATCAACGTTGCAGAGCAAACAGAGTCAGTGGTAGAGTCGTGTTGCTGTTAGCCAATCAGAGGCGAGATGTCCACATATCAGGAAATAAGACTCCAAATTCTGTCGTCTGAAGCTACTTTCTCCTCTAGCTGAATTATTTGTGCTGAAAAGGCACATCTGAGCAAGTACAACTTACAAGTAGGGATGCTCGATTGTGGCTTTTTTTTTACTGATATTCGATATACCAATATTGTCTAACTCTTAATTTCCGATACCGATATGAACCAAAACCGATACGTGCTGGGTCCCCCCTAATAAAAAAAAAAAAACTATATAATTTTAGGTTGATAAAATTACATTTCTCCTATCATGCATACTTAAGCTTTGCTAAATGACAACTACTTCAATTTATGTTAGTCAATAGGAAAAAGTGCCATGTTTAATTTGTCTCCAACAGCAGTTGAATCACTTTCTCCCTGAGATGACAAACACTCTGTGATGCCTTTCGACCAAAATTAATTATTAAGTTAATGATGGGAATAAGCTAGATTAATAAATTAATAAATAGTACAAGTAAATTCATGTTACAGTCCCATTAGTCATCCTCACAGGCTGGTAAAATTACATCTCCGCATTTGACCCATCCCTGTGGGCAGCAGTGGGCTGCAGCAGTGGGCTGCAGCAGTGGGCTGCAGCAGTGGGCTGCAGCAGTGGGCTGCAGCAGTGGGCTGCAGCAGTGGGCTGCAGCAGTGGGCTGCAGCAGTGGGCTGCAGCAGTGGGCTGCAGCAGTGGGCTGCAGCAGTGGGCTGCGCTCGGGAACTATTTTGTGGTTTAAAATGGGGAGGCATTGGGTCCCATTTTTAAAGTAAAAACTGATACCGATATTTACCGATATTACATTTTAATGCCAATATCAACAGATATTAATGTTAGACTGATAATATTGGACATAGAGATGATGTGTTAAAAATATGAGTGAAGGACCTCTTTAAAGTGACAGAGCTCTGAAACGGCTCATTGTGGAAGGTGCTAAAAATATCAAGAATAAAACTGCTGAAATCGTTTCATTTAAAAGAGATTCTGTGCAAAGAACTTGATGAATTTGTTTGGTATAGGCCAGAGAACTATTATAGCTTAATAAAAAAGTAATAACATGTCTTTTTAAGGGCTTGGGGTGTGAAACTGGAATATTTGTTTTTTATATTGTCAATTAAGAAAAGAAGGTCTAGAAGAGATCTTTTTAAAAAAAATACATCAAATTTGCAGTTAAAAGGTTAATTTAGAGTAAGAAACTATTGATAAACAAGTTTGTGTGTGTGTGTGTGTGTGTGTGTGTGTGGCCCCAGCCCGCCCCTCACGGCCCCATTAAACGCTCCAGTCACGACTCTCTCTCAGCTCCATCACAATCCGTCCTCCTTCCTCTGACACAGTGCTGCTGTTCGTTCGCACCGGGGGAGCAGATCGCACTCGGACACCTCCAGAGTTTAACTGACCTCCTCCTCCTTCTCCTCCAGCAGATTGTTGCTTCTCAGCTCCTCTAATGGCTCTGTGTGTGCTGCTCCTCTGCTCCCTGGTCGGAGGTCTCCTCGGTCAAGGTAAATCACTTTATAACAACTTTTATTTCAAACCCACTAGAGAATAATCAGACAGATGTATGAAACTCACGCTGCAATGCTTGACACGTTTCTGTATTATTGTGTCTTCTTGGTGTTTAAAGTGAGAATCAAACAGATAACAGAGTGAAACTGGAGGAGGTGATGATTCGCCTGAGGACTAGTTGGGGCACGATTAAAGCAGCTTTCTGATCTTGTCTACTTGAAAGAGCTGCAGGTCTGTGTGGGACTAACATTTAGGAAACACAGTTCATTACCTATTTTTAGTTATATCGTCCTTCCCAGTATATTTTCACCATTCATGTAAAACATCTTATGATGTAGGCTATAAAGTAAATGCCATTTTAAAGTCTGTTTTTGTGTATAAATTATTACCATCCTACTCATTTTACAGTCTTGAAAAGCCTCTGGAGAGAAACAGCTTTTCAAATTACAGGACTGATAAGCTAAAGGCTAGTCAGAGTGGAGCCAAAAGTAAAGGGTTGTCTCAAACCTGCTCCTATCTAAAATGAAGGTTTAATGGTTTATCAATGTTATTTAGTGAACCTTTTCACTGAATTCTACCGACAAGTGTAAATGTCACCAGCAGCATATGTGCTGCATCTAAGGGTGAAGATCAACAGAAATGTTTTGACATTTCAATTGAAGTGTGTAATGCAAAAATAACTAGAACATGAATGTATAAACAGTGAGTTTGCATGGGATATTAAGGAGTTTGCACTGTTTAATCCAGTTTTTAGCTTGTAAAAATGCTTGATTAACGTGTCTTGCTGCAATCTTAAAACAGTTTAAATCCCACCCCTGAAAAAATGTAAACATGTAAAAGTTGTTTTATAAACCTTTTATAAACCAGAAAACCTAAAGCACGGGAAGTAATTTATTCTTCTGAATGATCATAAAGTAAATAATTGCATTAATATTAAGATAATAACAATACAAGATAATCATGGTTTTCTTAACTTAATAATGTTTTCTGTCTAGTTAAGTTCTTTTCATGCTTCATATGAGGTATAAACACAATATTGTGTTCTATCCAGTAGTTTACCTGCAGGTTAAAGGGTTAAAAAGTGTCAAGCTGTTTTTCTTTTATATCAGAATATTTAAATAAAGCCACATCCTTTATTGCTGCTCTTACAGCAGCTCCTAATCTAAATCAAACAAAAACAAGTAAGTAGCCGTATTTATTAGCACGAACAGGGAGCATGTTAATAAATATTGTATATCATATGTTCCTTTGCACACTAGGGAAAGTAAATGTGTTGTAAGGCACGTTAGAAAACTGAACACAACATTATAATTTTCATTGATGCTATCATGGACATTATGCCACATACTTTGGTCTTCATGATGTTTATTTCTTGGTCTAGATTTGTTTTTAGTGTTAAATGGTAAAAGAAAATGTTGCATCACGCTGAGGGGCATTCAGCTGTCTCTAATGTCTGCCCTGAGAGTCAAAGGTCAAGCGTCCTGGTATGCAGTGAGAAGGATCAGTGTCTCATCAGGATGGTCCAGACTCATAGGTGTGACCCACAGCAGGGCCACCAAAGTGTAGGTCAGGCCATCTGACCACACTCAGTTTTCACAGACAGCTGAGGAGGCACTTTTGTTTAAGATGTTCCTTTTAAGGGGGCGGTGTCTCATGTGAAATATTTCAGCCATGCATAAGCTCGGCCAGATCTAGAGTGTCATCTAGTGAGTAACATCCCTGGACTGGTCTTTTTTATATCATCACGTAGGACAGACACGTCCAAATAAAAGCTTTTGAGTGCAGCTTGGAAAGAGATTCACTCTTCTGTTGTGATGTCTGGCCTGGACCAGCTACTCCAGCAAGCTCACTAAGCTGTGTTTACATGAGGTGTCTAGACTCGGCAAAGCCACGTGCTGCTCTGCGTAGACAGAATGGCCCTCACAACCAGCAGCTCGATCCAAAGCTTACGAGCCCCCTCAGTCAAGCCAATGACTCACAGAGATGGGGTGTGTCCAAACCAGAACACGGCTGTGCCTGGTTTGCTACTTCTGATAGAGCACAGGGTTGCACAGTTTCAGTCACGTCTGCTCGAGCAGCAGACGGTGCTGGCCTTGGAATGACTCTAACACATGGGTTCAAATTATTTATCAGCAGAGAGAAAAGTTCAGAAGAGGAAGAAAAAATATAATTCGTGTCAAGTAAAAGTAAAAAAACTTATTTGAAGGGGGCATATTAGGAAATCTAACTTTTTGCATCTTTTTGTGCTGCCATGTGGGTCTTCACTCTAAAAATGTGAATAAAGACCCTCCGCCCATTTTCTGTCAGTGTTTAGTTTGATATGCCTAAAGCAAGCCGTTTCAAAAAGTCCCTTATTGTGATGTCACAATTAGCATTGAACCACACCTCACCTATTGAGTCCCTTCCCACCAATATTTTTGTTTACCAAGATGCATAGCGGAGCTATGGCTAACAGCAAAGGCAGGTCACAAATGAAGTGATGGGTTGTTAGCTGCAAAGAAACACACACAAATCTCTACAATTCCTCCTAGTCAAAGAAATCCGTTTTGGTAACCTAAGGATCAGGCCTCTGCTTTTTGCAGATAATGTGGTCCTGTTGGCTTCATCAGACTGGGATCTCCAACTTTTCCGGAGTGTGAAGAAATTGGAATGAGAATCAGCTCCTCTAAATCCGAGACCGTGGTCTTGAGTTGGAAAAGGGTAGAATTCCTTCTTCAGGACGAGACTAATCAGGGAAAGATGGAGCGGGAGATTGATAGGCAGATTAGTGCTGCGTCTGCCTCATCTATGGTCACGAGCTGTAGGTAGTGACCGAAAGAATGACATTGCTGATACAAGCAGCAGAAATGAGTTTTCTCCACAGGGTGGCTGGGCTCTCCCTTAGAGATAGGGTGAGAAGCTCAGTCATCTGGCCGGGGCTCGGAGTAGATCCGCTGCTCCTCCTCATTGAGAGGAGCCAGTTAAGGTGGCTTGGGCATCTGGTTCGGATGCCTCCTGGACGCCTCCCTGGTGAGGTTTTCCGGGCACGTTCAATCGGAGGGAGATCTAAGGGAAGATCCAGGGACATGCTGGAGGGACTATGTTTCTCATCTGACCTGGGAACACCTTAGGAGCCCTGGGGTTAGGGGTTAGGGTTAGGGTTAGGGTTAGGGTTAGGGTTAGGGTGGAGGAGCTGGCCCAAGTGGCTGAAGAGAGGGAAGCCTGCGCCTCTGTGCTTAGGCTGCTGCCCCAGTGACCCGACCTCACGTTAGCGGAAGAAAATGGATGGATGGATGGATGGATGGATGGATGGATGGATGGATGGATGGGACAGACATACAGAATAGTAGAAACTATAGAAGAATAAAGCTAATGAGTCACACAATGAAGCTTTGGGAAAGAGTGGTGGAAGCTAGGCTAAGGTCAGAAGTGAACATTTGTCATCAGCAGTATAGTTTCATGTCAACAAAGTGTACTAAAGATGGTAATTTTGCTTTGAGGATGCTGATAGAGATGTACAGGTGAAACTCAAAAAATTTGAATATGGTGCAGAAGTCCATTAATTCAGTATTTCACCTTAGACTGAGAGACCATCTAAAGGCTCAGGAACCCTTTGCAGGTCATTGGATTAATTAGCTGATTAGAGTGTGACACTTTGAGTCTACAATATTGAACCTTTTCACAACATTCTAATTGTCTGAGATTTGAATTTTGGGTGTTCATCAGCTGTAAACCATAATCATCACTAGTGTTGAAACATTTTGCTTAGCATGTAATGAGTTTATATCATATATTAGGTTCACCTTTTAAATTGAATTACTGAAATAAATACATTTTGCACATTGTTCTAATTTTTCAACTTTCACTTGTAAAGAGAAGGTCAGAGGGAGCTGCACTGTGTCCTTATAGATTCAGAGAACGTGTATGACAGGGTGTTGTGAGGTGCTGTGGTCATGAAGAGGTCTGGAGTGAGAGGAATATGCTAGAGTGGTGCAGAACATGTAAGAGAGCTCTGAGACAGCAGTGAGGTGTGCTGCAGGAGTGACAGAGGAGTTCAAGGTGAAGGTTGGACTGAATCAAGAATCAGCTTGAGAGAGATGGAGATACAGTATGCATTGGAAAAGAGAGGAATGAAAATTAGTCAGCAAGACAAAATACATGTATGTGAATGAGGGACACAAGAGGAACGGTGATGTTACAGGAAGTAGAAGTAAAGAAGGTAGAGGACTTTAAGTACTCTAAAGTGCAAAGCAATACACCACTGGTGTGAGAGGTTCTCCGCTCAATAATATCAGAGAAGGAGAAACAGCCGGCTGCTACCACTTCAACTTTAGGACAAACTACCAGAGTCCCAAAAAGAAAATCAGCTTTTGAAGTCACGAACAACAAAATACAGTATGTTTGGACCTAGAAAACGATGACTGGTGTTTAGCACTATCTCGTTTCCTCCAGCAGAAGCGTCTCGTGGAAGATACATGAAGGGAGGGGTGGGTGTTCCGTGACCGTGTTTGCATTCAAAACCTCGCTTGTTTGCAGATTTGCTGTAACAGCTTTAAATCTTGTGAAAAGCTGTTTTTTTTTAAAAGATTTATTCTTATATTTGGACAATGTACATTTGATATCTGGTTTATGTTTTGTGTTTTAGCTTTTTCAGAACACTTCACTGATACTATTCTCACTCAGAATTTCAAAGAGGGCCATCCTGGTAGCTTCATAGAAAAGCTTTTCAAATAAATTGATTTTACAAGCGTTTACTTGGTTCGTTGAACAGAGCATGTTGCTGACTTACTGTAGTGAGAAGAAAGCCAGTGAATATGGTTGTCATGTTTCATTCTGTAAGTAATGTATTTCTCAACTTAGTGAGTAGTCCATCCATCCATCCATCCATCCATCCATCCATCCATCCATCCATCCATCCATCCATCCATCCATCCATCCATCCATCCATCCATCCATCCATCCATTCATCCATCCATCCATCCATCCATCCATCCATCCATCCATCCATCCATCCATCCATCCATCCATCCATTTATTTTCCTTTTTTTGCAGAGAAATCTCATCTCGCTTGTGTCTGATTTTTTCAGTCACTACCCAACCATTGATGAGGGTTGGACCGGTAAATCGAGAGCTCTCTCTGAATGGAAATTGAGCAAATCATTCAAACAGGAAGTTCACAATGATTAGATGAGGTTTTTATGGGAATGAACATTTCAGGGGTGATTAAAGATGTTTTGACAAAAATAGTTTCTTTTGGTTGCCATCAGAATGAAGAGCACTTCAACCAATATGGCAACAAATGCTCCATATAAACATCGTTCACCCACCTTTAATTTGCAACATTTTCACTGAATTGCTTTATCACTTTTGATTTAATGTTTCTTTTACAATTCCTTCATACCCCTCTGGGTGAAAGCTAGCCTGGCAAGCCATCCTATATGTAAATATATAATCTGGCCATGACCCAAAGACAGAGCTCAGTCGTGAGGCAGAATCTATGGTTTCAAACTGTCTCCAAATGCAAATGAAAAGGCAAATGCAATAAAAAGTGAAGTGTTCATCGCTACGGAAAGGAGTCAAGGAGGCAGTCTGCCACGCACTATCAAAGAAGAAGAAGCAAATACATCTTTTTTATTTAAATGACTTAGGTACCTCTATCTGCTCGTGTCTCAACGAAAAGCCCAAGTCTAAATTGTCCAAAGTTGATACCAAAGCCGTTTCAAACGAGTTCCTGAACAGACGCCATCTTTGTAGGTTTTCTCTATCGCAACTCTGGTGCTAAGCACACTCAAAAAACAGCACAATAATTGGCAAGACACACAACTGTTCAGGCCAATGGTAGACCTGCTGAGGCTACAAAGGAGTGCAGCTAGACCGACCTGCAGAGCAAAATCTTTTGCCCCTGCTTTAGTTTGTCTAAAGCAGCAACCCTATGAACTATAGGGCTGGGTGATATGGCGTAAAATCAATATCACATTATATTGAGGAGTTCACCTCGATAACAATAAATGGACGATAACTACATATATGTGCAAAAACAAAAGTTGTCCACTAGATGGGGCTGTCACATGTATTAGGTTGAGTTACGTTGTCATGTGACTCGAGGTGGTGCAGCTTCTTAAAGGGACATGAACGTCGCCAACCTGCACACATCTTTTCATTTTTTTTATTACCAAATTTATTGATGTGGGAAAAATGATATCGATTAGCGTCACAGATTTTCATAATGATGAATTTTCGATTTATTTAATTCTTATTTATTGAGAATTGCTACTTCAGACACTTGTCCTCCCTGCTTTGTCACTCCTGCCAGAACTCCAACAACAGATGCTTCATCTTAAACTATTCAACTTCACCATCACTTCTGTGCATATATTCACAAAGCAGAACCCACTTGTATTTTATTTCCAAGAATAATAAAAAAAATATTTGTTTTGTCTGCTTTTTCTCTCTGAACATAAAAAAGACATTTGGGGAAAATGATCTTGGTTTTTACTGTAGGCAAAAACAAAAAACACTGTGTGAGAAGTGCATCTGCCAAGGCTATTTAGCATTTGGCAGATCACACAAACCACAGGCGAGTGAATCAATGTGATTGTGATGCTTGAATGTTTACAGAGTTGAGGCGTTCCAGATGCAGTAATCCACAGGAACAAGCAGCCAGATCACCACAGAGCTGGTCCAGCTCCAGGCGAAACGCGGCCTTTGTGTCTACAACAACATATTTATCATGCAGCGCCTTCATAAAATAAAACAGATCCCTTCAGGGAGTAAGATATTTTTCCAAATGAATATCTTTCAATACCAGACAATGAGACGGAATGTTTTTAACTCAATTAGTGAAAAGCTTGAGTCTCAGCTTGGTTTGATTTAGACAAAATAACATAAATATTACCTAAAAGCTGAAATAGTAAACATCTATATTGTCACACCGTTGTATATAAAAGATGGATGCAGCATGGATTTCTGCTCATCTTTAAATTTCAGCTGTGAAGGGCTTTGATAATCCTCTAAAAGCTACAGCCCTGAAATGAGTCCCAAGTGGGCTAAACACCCAAACGTGTCCTCCAAGATACAAACCAAACGAGCTGCAATGACAACTGCTGAAAACATATGGAAAAGCATTGGATTGAATGGGGAACCTTCCTTTTTAGCTTGTTTGCCCTCCTGGGACCCATCCACCTGTGACAACCCCAAATCCGTGTGCATATCAATGTTTTTGTGGGTTCTCATTTTGGTAATATGAGGGTTTCTGTGAAGGTTTATAAATAATTGATATTTGATCTGTTGTTGCTAGCTCTCCAAACAAACTCAATTTGAAGAAATAGTTAACAAGCTAACATCTAATCACAGCGGTATGGAAGGGAGTTGCTGTCAAAGCAAGGGAATAAATAAAGGAGCAGCACCTCACTATAAGAAGAAATTATTTTGTTATACCAAGATATAAAAGTTGTTATAATGAGATCTATATCTCATTATGAAGAAAAAGGTTGTCAGAAAATGACGATTTACACTCACCGGCCACTTTATTGGGTACACCTTGCTAGTACCGAGTTGGACCCCCTTTTGCCTTCAGAACTGCCTTAATCCTTTGTTTCATAGATTCAACAAGGTACTGGAAACATTCCTCAGAGGTTTTGGTCCATATTGACATGATAGCATCACGCAGTTGCTGCAGATTTGTCGGCTGCACATCCATGATGTGAATCTCCCGTTCCACCACATCCCAAAGGTGCTCTATTGGATTGAGATCTGGTGGCTGTGGAGGCCATTTGAGTACAGTGAACTCATTGTCATGTTCAAGAAACCAGTCTGAGACGATTCCAGCTTTATGACATGGTGCATTATCCTGCTGGAAGTAGCCATCAGAAGATGGGTACACTGTGGTCATAAAGGGATGGACATGGTCAGCAACAATACTCAGGTAGGCTGTGGCGTTGCAACGATGATCAATTAGTACTAAGGGGCCCAAAGTGTGCCAAGAAAATGTCCCCCACACCAGTACACCACCACCACCAGCCTGAACCGTTGATACAAGGCAGGATGGATCCATGCTTTCATGTTGTTGATGTCAAATTCTGACCATACCATCTGAATGTTGCAGCAGAAATCGAGACTCATCAGACCAGGCAACATTTTTCCAATCTTCTATTGTCCAGTGTTGGTGAGCCTGTGTGAATTGTAGCCTAAGTTTCCTGTTCTTAGCTGACAGGAGTGGCACCCGGTGTGGTCTTCTGCTGCTGTAGCCCATCTGCCTCAAGGTTCCACGTGTGGTGCGTTCAGAGATGCTCTCCTGCATACCTTGGTTGTAACGAGTGGTTATTTGAGTTACTGTTGCCTTTCTATCAGCTCCAACCAGTCTGGCCATTCTCCTCTGACCTCTGGCATCAACAAGGCATTTTCACCCACAGAACTGCCACTCACTGGATGTTTTCCCTTTTTTCAGACCATTCTCTGTAAACCCTAGAGATGGTTGTGCGTGACAATCCCAGCAGATCAGCAGTTTCTGAAATACTCAGACCAGCCCGTCTGGCACAAACAACCATGCCACATTCAAAGTCACTTAAATCACCTTTCTTCCCCATTCTGTAGCTCGGTTTGAACTGCAGTTGATCGTCTCGACCATGTCAACATGCCTAAATGCATTGAGTTGCTACCATGTGACTGGCTGATTAGTAATTTGCGTCAACGAGCAGTTGGACAGGTGTACCCAATAAATTGGCCGGTGAGTGTACTGTATATACTGTGGCGTTCTACTCAGAGTAAAGTTATTCCATTTGTTAATGTTTAACATGTCAGAATTTACAGATTTTTTGGCCATTTTAGAACAAAGAGCAGTTGGAACATATCTTTTTTTCTGACTTCATTCTTCAACATGAAAAACTTTGAAAACAAAATTCCTACTTTTCTAAACTTCTAAAGGTTTCTTTTGCTGTGCGTTGTGTTTATCAAAAATATGTTGTGTTCATGTTCGTAGGAGGAGAGCACTTCTCTTTAGATGACTGTTGTAAACACGGCCAGAAATATGGAAATGATCACAAAGAATGTACGTCCCTTCCTCTCATCTCTGGCTCGCCCACATGCAGGTAAGCAGGTGTAAGTTTCATCCAGAGTTAGCACAACATTTGACCTTTTGACTTAGTCTCTAATGCAGATTTGGACCTTTGAGCTTTTGCTTGTATAGTACAGGTTGGATATGTCCCTTGGGCTTCATAATTGGACATTTATATCATACTGGCAGCAGGAAACACTAATCATGATGAGATAATAACGGGTGTGTTGGAAACCCTGGAAGGTGTTCTGCCCCAGATTCAGGGTCTCAAAGTCAGAGATCTCCCTGGTAACTGATGGCAAACCCATTTATCATGGCTTCCCTAATCTGTCGAAATGATGGTGTGAGAGGAGGACGAGGTAAGAGCAGGTATTTGCTGGGGAGTATTTGGAATTAAAAGTGGGGAGGGGCTGTGAAAGACCTGAAAAAACCTCAAAGGTGAAATGTCACATTGAGAGAAATAATATGAACAACTGAACAAAAACACCAAAGGAAGACTGAGTGGGTCAAAGAATAGAAAAAAACAAGAAACAGAATCATGCCTGTGTCCTTAAAAGGTTCTGTAGGAGAGACGTGTCTGTGAAATCTGCCAGAGTTTATGAGATTTCTGGTAACTGATGAAGAGGTTTGTTGGAAGGAAGATGAGACAGTGTCGTCTTTTGCTTTCTGTCTTGTAAAACTGCAACCAGACGAATCCGACCCAGACAGAAACAATCAGCCACTCTAAACAGATTGGCCCAGAGTAACAGCAACCCCAGACAACAGAGTGTCATCAGATCTGAGACGGACTTTCGGTGACTCCCATTCATGTTGATGACTTTACACTGATTGCTACTTTTTAAAGCCAAGCTGTAGGATTCCTGACTGAGCTGGTGCTACCAGCAGCTGTGATCAGTCACTTAAACCAGGACACTGGCATATTGTGCAGTTTCATAAACATTTGTTCGCCATTAGCTTAAGTGCTATAATTTTTGACAAAGTTGTTGGCCTGCCATTTGTAAGTTTGCTAAAGAAATGGCTCAAATATGAGTTCTGAAATATTTCTAACAAGCTGCAGGACACACTGAGAAATAATATGCTGCAATGGCAGAGAAAAACAACTTTAAATGATAAACATCATGAGCTGATGCTGTTTAACGGCTGTGGAGCTCCTTTAGCTCAAAAGCTTTACACTAAAACATGTCAGCTGCAGAAAAGCAACAGGTCTAACAGGAAACGTCTCAACCTTTGGTTCATTTTCACTGTCATGGATGAACTCTTTAGGTAGGAAATGCTTCTACAAAGTTGAAAAAGCAAAGTGGGCGGAGCAACATTAAGTAAATAAGTCATTCAGAACATGACATGTTTAGAACGGAAGTAACTTTATTTGTCATTGAACCAGCGTCCTGGTACTTGTTTTAGTGATTTAATCGTTATGGAAGCCCCCCTGTGAGTAAGGAGACTTGTTGGTGGGCAGATGTTCACGTGAGACTTGGATAGGTGTTTTAACCTGTATGTGAAACATCAGAGTAAAGGCCTCAGGGTGTGCTGCTTAAACCTGTTAAAAGTTGTTGTCAGCATCACTGACACTAAACTTCCTCTGAAGCTACTCATCCACACGTTTTTGATGTCTCCATAAGCCTTGCTTCAGGCTAAATATAATAGGAAACTGTGTGTGTGTGCGTGTGTGTGTGTGTGTGTGTGTGTTTTCCGCTGCAGGATAGTGCAGGAGCAGTGCTGTGTAACCGTACTGGAGGATAACATGTGCACCACTGGTATCAACGTGGCAAAAGAACAGGGCGCCTGTGATTCTTTGCTCACCAGCACATGTGAAACCAAGACTACAAAGGTTTGTTTGTACCTGTACGTGCACATCTCTGCGTTGCTAGCTGGAAACAACTCTTTCTTGATGGTGCACATGTTTTTTCTCTTGTGCATTTTATCAAATGTGATTAGCAGTTTAAAGCTGAAACTTAAAAGTGAAAACAAAAAGGGTAGGAAAACATTAACAAAGTTAAAAAGGACAACCACTGAAAAAAAGTTTAAATAAATGTTTAAAAGCTAGCAAAACTCTTTAGAGTTAGATTTTTGGCCCCTGGACCATTTGCAGTACATAGGCTTATTTTATCCAGCCCAGTAATTATCAAAGAGCAAGTCACCCCACTACCAGAGTCTTAGGGCTGGAATATACTTGCTGTTTAATGACACATACGTGTGTTTAAAATGGCTGCCTCGCTTAACTTGCATTGATTTGAAGCGTCGTTTGTGCACGTCTCCCGAAATTAACGCTACACATTCAAACGCTGTAATATACGAGTAACCAGTAGGTGGAGTTGACAAAACGAGTGAGACACACTCACCATGGTGACTCTGTCTCTGGTTTAGAGGTCTTTCACACCATCTACAATACCGCTGCTGTCTTTTTTTCTATCGTAATCTCAAAATTAACCAGTTAGTGATCTCTTTTATTGACGCCATGTTTGTTTTGGTTGTACCAAAAACGCGGCTCTCTATCCAGTCTGAGTACTCTAGTTTGCCCCCTAGTGGAACACTCCAGTACTACACGAAGTGCAGTGCCGTGTAGCAGCAAGTATATAAACAAAGACGCAGCCGCCTGCGCCGTCAGCTTAAAAAGCAATATTCCAGCCCTTACTCCAATCATACTTCCTGTTTCAAAAGAGCATCAAAAGAAGGGACTGCCTGGCAGACAGAGAGGTGCGGCGCTGCAGCAGTGACTGACAGAGTCCACATAATAAATAAATAACTGTTTTATAAATGTTTGCATTATTTCTGTACTTTACTTTTAACATTTGCTGCAGACGGAAACTGTGCCATTCAGCTGTTTTTAATTCAAGGTTAGGATTTTTATTGATATTATTTTTATTGTCTGCTCTTATTTGGTAATTTTTCCTGATTTATTCTCCCTGTTCTTTTTCTTTCACATCATGTTCTGACGTGCAGAAAAAAATCACATAAGAAGGGTTTCCAAGACACCCAAGACAATAAATTTGAAAATTAAAAGTTTTACAATAAATGTATAAAAAATCACACATTCTGCTACAGGAGTCAGTTACAGCCCTGCTCAGAAATGGTTAGTAATGGCAGCACCTAAGCCAATCGTAATGCTTCCTCACAGCATGTGATCAGGTCTGTAAACAGACTATTACATTTTTTACACAGTCATTAGAAGCAGAGGATTTTACCTGATAATCTTTATTTAGACAGCTTTTAGCTTTGATTACAGCACACAGTCACTGTTGCATTATTTCAATAAAGCTTCTGCCACAACATTTGATTTCATCCAGAGTTGCAAAAAAGTTTCACCAAGATCTCATGGAAAGTCTGGACTCTGGCCAATCCATGTGTGAAAAAGATTTCTCATCATCCCTTGGGTAAGACGTGGTAGTAAAAGCAAGCTGGTCTTCACCAGGTTTAAAAATGATACAAATCTATCCTCAAATATAATAAAACCCCACAAGAGTCCACTAAGTCTGCCCTCACTGATTCTAGAGGACTTAAGAGGGAAAGCAGAAACCAGGTGCTGCTGATTTATTGTATTTATTCAACGCTCGTCATCAGTCTGGAGCATACAGGCATGTGTTAACCATGAAGGAAGGACCTCAATCAATTTAGAGAATCATCAATTACTGCCCATCAGTCTGGGAAGGGTTAAAGGTCATTTTATAAACAATGTAGCTCTATCTCAGGCTCTGCAGGCCTCAGCTAGCAGGTTAAAGGATGAAGTTGGAAGAGTTCAGGGAGAAAGCCTCCTCTCTCTCGAAAAGAACACGGCAGCATTCGTTAAGTTCTCAAAGTTGATTCTATACAGTGATTTTTAAATATATTACTGATGACCTGCTGCAGTTGTCCTGAGCTATAGTGTAAGATCCAGTTGTGAGCAGGATTCACTATTGCATCCTGTTACAAAGAAACCCACATGCATAAAATAGGGAGGTTTTTCTTTCTTATGACTCTTGGTGTGTGTGTGTGTGTGTGTGTGTGTGTGTGTGTGTGTGTGTGTGTGTGTGTGTGTGTGTGTGTGTGTGTGTGCAGGATGAGGCATGCCACTCTAAGGAGGAATGGAGTGTTTTGCTGACAGATTAGAAATCCAGCTCAGACTCAGATCTTTCTCAGGCTAACAGCCAGCTACTATTCAGCCTTCTGGATTTTTTTATATTATTGTTTTGTCTCAAACAAACCCTTGATACTCGCTTTGTTGTCACGACCGTTTGCAGCTTGTCTTCACTTGATCAGCTGGAGACTTTAGGCCTGCACTTGAATGCACCTCAGGTTAGCTAAACAGGAGCCAATGGGGTTCAATGGTGAAACTTTCTCCAGAATAACAAGAATACTTATTTGTCGTTATCCAGACAGTATATATTTTGTAGGTCAGGAGGTGTGTGTGTGTCTTTCATTATTGAACATTCTTTTATTTAATCTGTATTCATGCTCATCTTCCTTTTCTGTGGGTGTGGGTCATGGATGGGGGCTGGGAAGACCAGACCGTCCTGTCTCCAAACACTTCCACCAGCTGTTTCTAAGAGATCAGACATGTTCCTCCAGTGTATCCTGAGTCAGCCCTGGAGTCTCCTCTTGGCAGGACATGCTTAAACCAACTCAGCTGACTCCTCTCAATGTTTTTAATTTTTTTCTACTCCAAGTCTCTTCTATCTCTGAATTCATGACACGTTCCACAAAGCTCATGACCAACGGTGAGAGGTGAGGACTTTAGTTTCCATCTCTCTTTACCACAAGAGACCGGTTCATCGTGGTCTCTGCCCCGATTCACCTAAAACTAAACTCCTCCACTTGGTGTTCGACTCTTAATTAAAATATTAACAGACCCAAAAGCGTCTTGTCTTGTTCTTGTCTTTGCAGCTTTGCATTATAATGAATTATATTGTCTTTTACACAGATGTGCTGTGACTGCTGCCTTCTGGGGAGGGCAGCTCATGAGCTGGACGTACCCTGTGACCACAGCCTGTCTGTGGGTTACCAGTGCAGTCTGGTGTCACGGGCCTGTTGTGTGGATGGAGCTTCAAACAACCAGACTGTGCAGACGGGACAGACTGAATGTGAGTCGAAATGATATGAGTGTCATTTATTTTTAACAGACGTTTGTATCTAAGCACTCATGGATTACCTGTAGGTCCAAGCGCAGGAACCCTAACCCTGCTCTTCTAGGTTTTTTAGAATGCACTTGCTTTTTAAAATGGTCACAATGGCTTTCTTGGTAAATTAATCTAGACCAAATAAACATTTTCCCATCCCTTATAATTAGCTCACCAATAGAATAATTGAAATAAGTGAAAGACAAAAGAAGTCAACAGAACGTAAAAGCAGTGATAATTACAGGCCTGTTTGTTCCAAAGGCAGGGCTTTAGTGCCCTCTGGTGGATCAATAAAGTAATCACATGCACTTGTTTACATTTTTTTGTATTGTTTTTACTGGAAGTCAAGTAGATGGCATGACTGCAGACATTTTGGTTCCTGATGCATTAATAAAAAAAGCAAATTACTACACATCACAACATATTAAAACAATGCATTCTTGGTAGTTTTATTTGTTTTATAGTTGTGAAAACAATTGGGTTACAGTTTTTCTATCAAATAATACGTAAACTGGATTATTTTAATTTATTCCAAAAATGAACACATGTTCTGTGGTAAAGGTGATTCTGTACTTCATTTTCTGTCTCCGACACACAGTACCAAACAAAGATGGCACCAGTGAAGCTGGAGATAATTCAGTGTCAGATGATCAGTGCAAAGGTAACATAATAAGATATTAGTTGGGACTTTTCTTTTAGCTCTTCTAACAGTCAACATGTTTTCTGCTCAGGGAGGTGTGCTCATCTGTGTGTGGGGAACAACACCTGTGGCTGTTTGAAAGGCTATAAACTCAGACCAGATGGAAAGAGCTGTGAGGGTAAGCTGCTTGTTTCAATATACAATTTAAGATTAGTTTATTATTGTCATACAACAGCAGTGTAGAGATATACGAGAATTAAGTTTTAAAGTAGCAGCATTTTCCTTGTTGAATAAAGACAGCTTGGGTGGTCAAAAGTAGCACGCCAAAAAGATTAGAAAGTTGAAAAAGGCGAGAGAAAAACTTCTGTTCTGAGAAAACCTTCCTTAACACGTCATAAGGGGGAGCCACGCCTCCTCAAACCTGCATGTCTCCAGTGTCTGAGGCCTTCTGGGGAAACCAACCAATCAGCAAGCAGCTCATTATCATATTCATGTCCTGGCCGAGTGGGAGGGGTAAATATCTCTTTTCACAGCAAGGCTGGTTTAGGGGGTTTAGAATGGCTTGTATCAGGGCTCCTGGGACAGATGAAAGCCAAAAGAACATTTCTGATGCTTTTAGAGGCTCAAAGCTGTTTTAGATGGATGATTAACTGGGTCCCCAGCAACACTCACCTGTGCAGTTAAGCCTGAGACACGCAACGACATTAAGCATTGGTGCAAGGGCTCTCTAACAGGCTAAAGGCTTCACACTGAAAGCATCAGCGGCGCGGAACGGCAGCGGAATGTCGCCGCTTCAAATAGAATCCATTATAGTTTATGGGGGTGTCACAAACCAGCCGCGACGAGGCAATTTCCAGACGCGTCCCAGAAGCGGCACACCGCGCCGCGCCACTAAAGATAGGATCGAGTTCTATTTTTGCCACATGCTGCTTCTGGGATGCGTCAATTTCCACAGTTAACATAGAGCTAGACAGGAAATCACACTCAGTTTCAGTGTAAAATGCTTGGTAATTTTCAAAATAAAAGTCTGTAACAGCGATGCGATTTCATATCTATGTGGATTACGTCTATACGTGTGACCTCACGGCTTATTTACTTGCCGCATCGATCGAAAAGTGCAGCGGTGTGTTTTTCATGGGTTTAATCCTGGCAGTGGAGAGTAAAAACTTTATATATGACATCAAACAGCGATATCACACGTCATTTCCTTCTTTTTGGTTTAATGGCGGACGGCATAAACAAACCGTGACCTTTGAAGTCTCGAGGGATCTTGTGATCTCGCGAGTCGAGCGAGGAGCGCTGCGGTGAATTCGCTTTGCTGCTGACTCTCCTGGTGTGTACTGGAGTGCCGTGATTGTCGCAAGTAAACCGTTCCGCGCCGCTGATGCTTTCAGTGTGAAGTAGGCGTAACATGCCCAACTTTTTAAAGTGACAGAGACTGGTCAGGACGCCACTTCCTTTAAATTTGTCCGGCATTTCCAACTAAACCTCCAAGATTAAATGCAGAGGACAGTTTTAAAGGTCAGAGTTCATGCGCTTCAGCTTCAGGGAAGAGACCGTTGCTCAGCCTTGTTTTCTGGGCTTTGGATCTGCTCAGTCTTCTGCCTGAAGGAAGGAAGGTGAATGGTTTGTGGGCTAGATAAGTCGACTGTTTGGTTTGTTTGCTAAAGAAATGATTTAAAGCCAAAATGACATAAATAATTACAGAAATGTTGTGTTCTTCTCTTTCAGATATCAACGAGTGCTTGCTGGGATCCAGCAACTGTCGGGGCGGCGAGCGTTGCATCAACACAGAGGGCGCGTTCCGCTGCATCAGAGAGGTCAGCTGTGGGACTGGCTATGAACTCACTGAGAGCAACAACTGCAAAGGTTGGTTACACTCCCGTCATTTATCTGACACGGTTTTGTTAGCGTTTACATAAAGGACCATCTCTCCTGTGACGCCATCAGATATTGATGAGTGTGAGGCTGGTATCCACAACTGTGGCCAACAGTTTGAATGCCAGAACACCCAAGGGTCGTTCCGTTGCATTCCGAAAGTCAAGTGTGGGAGTGGCTTTATCCAGGATGCTCTTGGAAACTGCATTGGTAAGAAAATATGAAAACGTTTTATTCTAAATTCTAAATAGTGATCAAATCACGCTGTGAAAGCAGCTGAAGAATTTCCTAATTCATTATCTGTTTGTTTTCAGACATAAATGAGTGTGTTACCCAGACAAACCCATGCAACAGAGGGCAGATCTGTATCAACACTGTGGGCTCCTACATCTGTCAGAGAAACTCTGTAAACTGTGGTCGAGGATACCACCTCAGTGATGATGGCACACGCTGTGTTGGTATGACAGAGAAAAGAATCGTTCTGCTATCTGCATGAGTAACGCCTGATTAGTGTAACTCAGGTGGATGTTGTGCAGCTGTAAGTAGTTTGTTGATTTCTTTGCAGACATCGATGAGTGTAAAGGCCCTCAGGAGGTCTGTTCAGGCCACGCTTGTATCAACCAGCTTGGGTCCTATCGTTGTGAGTGTGAAACTGGATACAATTTCAACAGCATCACTCGTCTCTGTGAAGGTAAGCAGCTTCAGGGTAAATTTTGCTTTATGTGTATCTATTTCAATATAGTGAAATTTACCACCACACATTTGATTTTGAAGTGAAGATGGGAGTTAAATCATGGTTTCAGCTTCTTCTCTTTTATTGAACTTTGCGTTTTAGATATAAATGAATGCAGGCACTACCCTGGCCGCCTCTGTGGTCATAAGTGTGACAACACCCCTGGGTCCTACCAATGTAGCTGCACAACAGGCTTCAAGCTGGCCAGCGATGGCAGGAATTGTGACGGTGAGGATGTTAATATTACCCAATACTGAAAGGCAAAAGTCGATATTATTTTAGCCTGTGTCTTTGTGTGTTTGTTAGCAAAACGTCTCATTGATTGATTGAACTTTATTAATCCCTCGGGAAGGTTCCTCTGGGAAATTAGTTTTACCAGCAGCAGACACGTCATCCTATTACAGATCACAAAATAACTTAAAGGCCGATAAAAACAGATAAAAGTAAATAAAACTACTTAAAATCAGTTAAAACGATGTTATTGCACACTGTTGGAGAGATTTTGGTGAAATTTTCAGGAAGAACAAAAAGATGAATGGGCTTTTATGGTTTATGGCAGATTTATATGTGGTCCCAGATAAACCTTCATGTTTGCTTTGCTGTCTGTTCAAACCGGACATTAGTCGTTTAATGGCTGAACTAAAGGCTAGGCAAACATATCATATCATGAAATGATACATAGCCCGTAAAGAAAAAAGTATTTGGTAACTAATTAGCCTCCATAATTGCTAGTTATGCTAATATTTTCCTACAGCTGACAATTAACTTAATATCTGTGTAACTCACCAACTCACTGTAGTCATGTGAACGGTTCCTGCTAAATTCTAGCAAGCTACATTTTGGAAAAAAACAAACAATTCAAAGTTCCAACCCCCTTTCTTCAGGATCCAAACCCAGAAAACGGGAGAATGCCAGAACCAACGAAAACTGTCGAACAACCAACCTTATCTTACCTTTTCAACTCACTGTTGGCACCTGGTACTGCCTTTACTCCTTTTGTAAAGCATCTACGGAACCGTATACCAATTTAGTATATTAGCTAATAAAGCACACCCGGCTCAGACTTCACTTCCTGTTTAGCTGCTCCAAGCCAACAATGTGTGATTTGTGCACACAGATGAGTATGTGCAGAAATGGGAGAGAGGATCAGAGGGCAGTTTGATGGATGGATCAGGATGCATTCATTAAGAACGGGGCATTCACAATGATTGGGGACAATGGTGGCAGAGGAGTTAAGTGCCCATCTTGTAACAGAAGGGTTGTGGGATTGAGTCCTGCCCACTCTGTTGCAGTTGTTTCTTTGAGCAAGACACCTAACCCACCCTGCCTGCTGGTGGTGGTCGGAGGGACCGGTGGTGCCAGTGGTCGGCAGCCTCACGTCTGTCAGTGTGCCCCAGGGCAGCTGTGGCTACATTGTAGCTCATCACCACCAGCGTGTGTGTGTGTTTGTGTGTGTGTGTGGGTGAATAACTGTATGTGAGTGCCTTTGGGGGTTGTAGGACCCTAGAAGGCACAATACATATGCCATTTACCATTTTTCCCATTGGATGAGGTTTTCTAGGATTGAAGTGGTGATTGAAATTATTCCTTTTATAAATCATCACCAAGTAAACTCACCTTTGGAATTGCTTCCTTTTTTATGAATAAACACTAAAGTGTTCTACATCTAAACGGGTCTGTTCAGAAATGGTTCTCTGTTCTCATTCTTCCTGTTGAGTAGAATGTAATGACTCCACGATCGCTCAGCTTAGGCAGATGGTCGACACATTTGAATTCTTCATGGTTTTATACCAGAACATTGCCCATCCCTAACTGAGCTACGTGTAAACAACACAAACAAGGGTGATTCATAACCATCATGTTTTTTGTAGATTTGAACGAGTGTGAGAGCAACCCGTGTAGTCAAGAGTGTGCCAATGTGTATGGTTCCTACCAGTGCTACTGTCGGCGTGGCTATCAGCTCAGCGACATTGATGCCATGACTTGTGAAGGTAAATGCAACAGTTTTTCAAATGAAATCTTTAAAATTTTTGAACACACACACACACACACACACACACACACACACACACACACACACACACACACACGAATCCAGAATTTTCTCTGTGGTTTAAGTTTTTGTGTGTTTCTGTGATTTTGTGTTTCAGACATAGATGAATGTGCCCTGCCCACTGGAGGTCATATTTGTTCCTATCGCTGTCACAACACCCCAGGCAGCTTCCACTGCTCCTGTCCTGTCAGTGGCTATACCTTGGCAGTGAACGGGCGCAGCTGCCAGGGTAAACTGCCCTCACTCACAGTGTTGAGAAATGATTTGTTCCTTTACAGATTGCCTCAGGTTTTTCCTTTTTTGCTTACACTCGCATGTTTCAGATGAACACATTTCACTTTAGACAAAATTATTAATGATTAAATACAAATAACGTTTATTAGTGATACAGTCTCCAACACCAACCCTTCTAAAATAGTAACTGACCTTCAAATGTAACAACATCCTTAGTGGCAATAGCTGCATTTAAATGTTTATAATAACTGGTAACAAGTCTCTCACATCTCTGTGGAGGAATCTTGTTCCCCTCTTCTTTTTGGAATTCAGCCACATTGGAGGTTTTTCTAGCCAGTTTAGGGTCAAAGATCACAATTTAATCCTCAAGATGTCATGGTGGAGAACAGAGCAACAATTACAACAAGTGATCCAGGTCCAGACCGTCACACTAGCACCACCGTGTTTGTTGGTATGATGTTTTTGCTGAAATCCAGCGTTAGTTTTAAATATTGATGTCACCGGACACACCCCTTCTGCTTGTTCTGCAGAATATTTGTCCAAAAGTCATCAATATCTATTTAGCATTTCTATTAAAGATACTGGACAGACTCTGCATGAAAATTGTAGAAATTCAGTGTAACTATACTTTACCATCCATATAAAGATAAACTGTGTTCAGTTTTTTATTTTGTTAAGCAACTTTGTCAAAAATCATTATAGAAAATCAAAATTCTCTTCTCTAATCAGTGAAGAACCGTGTTTCACATTCATCACTCAAAGACGGATCATGAGGCCTTTGCTACTGGTGCTATAGGTGATTAGCTGTATTTTATTCAACTTTGTGGTCCCAGTGGTTACAGATAATTGTGTTTTACAGCTTCATGATTTAGGGAGGAGAGCAATAGCTTTTTCACATGGAGCCAGCTTGGATTTGATAGATGAAGTCATAATTTAAAAACTTTATTTTGTGTGGTTGTTTTTGTCTGATATTGAAATGTGTTTCCTGATATAAAACTTTTAAATGTAACAATGATAAAACCTGAATCTATAAGGCACAAATGCCTTTTCAGTGCACCTGAGCAAAAGTTATCTTTAACCCTTGGAGGTCCCTTAAAAATAAAGCAACATTGGGGACCCTTAGCACAAAAAAATGTCCTTGATAAAAAAATGTAATTAAAATTATGTAATGTTTCATAAGACAGATTTTTTTTTACACAGATTCCATCCTTGGCTTCAGCACTCACAAAACATAATAAAATATGTGTGTTTTTTAGATTTAACCCCTTCAATGTCAGGTTTTATGTAAAAAAACAAAACAATACTGCCTGCACAAAAAAATGCACGAGGGACCTCTAAGGGTTAAATCCCATCACATTTTAGACCACTTTGGCTGATTTAGGATTAAGGGTTTGCTGGTGTTTTCCAACCACTGTGTATTCCATCTGACTTCTGCCACTCTTCTCCCCTACAACAATGTCTACTTGTTCTTGATTTCAGTAAATCATACACGTTATGTTGTGAGTGTTTTGCAAACCTGTCCATGTTCTGCGAACACAGATGTTGACGAATGTGTTACGGGAAGGCACACGTGCACAGAGAACGAGATCTGCTTCAATATCCAGGGAGGATTCAGATGTCTGTCCTTTGAGTGTCCACACAACTACCGACATGTTGGACTGACGTGAGTATTTGAACCGTGATTCAGTGTCTAAGTTAGGGTTATTGGATAAGCGTCAACACATCAGAGACCAGAATACCTTTGACAATGTTTCTTTTGATGCCCTGCATGTCTAAACTGTATACTGGGACTGTTGAAAGGATATGGCTATAGCATGTTCTCTTGTTTTTAAATGAATGTCAAGTACATGAAACTTCCGTTTAGGTGCTGTATCCTCACCAATATAGTGAAATGTGACGGGCCTGCTTGCATGACCCACAGACGGCACCATGCGATGTTCATTTAACTGCATGCCATGCACGGCCCAAGAAATTTACACCCATTCTCTCTTTCTCTCTGTCAATCTTTTGTCCTGTCTCCACCCACCCCTTGCTTGTCCTCTTTTTTTTTACGATTTTTTTGCAGTAGATGTGAACGTTTGCTATGCAATGAGCCTGAGTGCCTGAACATTCCCATGAGAATAACCTACTACTACCTTACATTATCCACCAACACCCCTGCCTCCACCACCATCTTCCGCATGGGCCCCTCCCAAACGATGCCCGGCGATGACATCCAGATTGCTATCATTGCTGGCAACGACGGCGGTTTCTTCAAGACAGAGCGGACGCTCACCGGTGGCGCAATGATGGTGGCAAAGGTCATCGACAAGCCACAGGACTTTGAGCTGTCTCTGGAGCTGAGGCTGCGTCGCTATGGCTCAGTCGTCATCTTCTTGGCTAAAGTGCTGGTGTTTGCTACCCAGGATGAACCCAGAGTACCATATAATCCCCTACTAGAATAAATACAAGAGATGGTTAGGATTGTTAGGTTGGGACACACTACTTCACTGTTAAAATGATTTCTCACACAAAAATGATCCTTGGTGAATGAATCTAAGAGAATTATAGTAAATCGTGATCTTAAATGCTGACCTCTATATTCTACAGTAAATGAATGATTCAGACCTTCCTCTAGATCAGTGTTTCTCATCCCTGGTCCTCAGCGCCCCCCTGTCCTGCATGTTTTCCATGTTGCCCTTTCAAACACCAGTGTTTTTCCTGCTGCCACACACCTGACACAAATGAGAGAGTGATTAACAGGCTTCTGCAGCCATGTGCTGAAGCAGAGACATGGAAAACATGCAGGACAGGGGGGCGCTGAGGACCAGCGTTGAGAAACCCTGCTCTAGAGGTTTGTTTATTTACATATAGGAAAAGAAATAGGTTGTGGATAGCCTGTTGAATAACCTCAAATTGGAGAAATACACATTAAAATGACAAATCACTCACCTAAATGGGTTAAAACTATCCAGAGTTAACATGTTACGCAAACTGCAATCAGGGATGTGTTGTTTTGTGGAGATAGAAATGACCGGAAAACTGACATTAATAAACTGTAGCAATCAACTCTGGTGTTAGTTCTGCTTTTAATAGATATTAGCGATCTGGTCAAGTCCAATCTTTTTTTCTCCAAACTGAGGGTGTTCAAAGAGCTAACTACAACAGGTGCAGAAATGCATGATCATAACATCCGAAGTAGCCCTTTAATCATAGATATATGTCGTCGATGCTGGAAAGTTGCGTTCTGTTTCATCCTGATTAATCTGGGCGATGACTGAAATCTTTGCTTGTTCATCGTTTATTGAGGTAGCGTTATTTTACTTGTGTTCAAAATTTCAATAGCAACTATTCATGCATTACAGCAGGTTACTGGACATTGTGCTTTGCAACAGTAAAACAGAAACAGACCATCGTGCACTGCAGACTGAGAAACATGCCAACAGTCATGGTTCTGAAAATGCACAAGCATAATAAAATCTTTACATGTTCTAACTGTAAAGTTGCTAATCCTCTGTATAAACCTCAGAATTTAGGAAATTATTAATAGAATTCATCTGTTCTCTGTGCTTGCTTGGTCCCATGCAGGGTCCTGGGAAGTCATTACAAAATATTAGCAAGATGCAAATCACATTTTTTCATTTAACCACAAAAAAAACATTGAGATTAAAAATCAGTTTTCCCAAGAGTGCTCTGAACAGACAATCAAACTAGATTAAGACAGGGTTAGCTACATCAAAACACACACAAAACAAGTATTTATATAAAAAACACGTAAACGAGGCATCTACAACCAGACGTCTCTGCTTCCAAGTCAGTTCTAAAACTGTTCAGAGACCATTTCATGAGGTGCAGCATGTTAAATACCTTTTTTTATTTTTATTTGTTGCATAAATGTTTGGTACAGACAGTTGGGACATATGAATGTAAGACAAATGTCCCCAAATTACAATCAAAAAATACAGGAAAGTCATTGTGCGAGTTGACATCAGACCAGCAAACATGAGCACAGAGCAAGAAACGAGTCTTTAATAATGATTTTTAAAGCTCAGGAGGTTTTAAATTCCAAAGCAGCAGTTATATATGTATTATACAGCTGATTGCCTAAAAATCAAGCATGTCTTTGAGAATATTCTGATGGTGTTTATTTATACGACACAAACTGAAGCACAAATGCAATCAAGCAGTGTTCAAAATGCAAAATAGGCCTACTTATTAATTCAGCAAAAGAGCACAATAAAGAGAATGAGTGAAGGTTTCAAACGCAGCTATGGATTGCATGAGTTTAAACCCTTTCTCAAATGAAATGCACAATTCCTTCAGATTTAAAACTCACTAAATCAGAATAAAGAAGCACAGTGTCGGTGTAGCTTCAGGTGTTTACCGTTACTCTTTAGGACCATTATAATGCAGTCATCCAAGTCAAAGTCATCATATTCTCTTCTTTTTCCTTTACAGTTAAGGCAAAGCCACTACTGTAGGTGGCGTTCTAGCTTAGGGTAAAACCATCAAATGCTCACAGCCCATGTGTGTCTACAAGTCAGTGTAACTTGATGATGGTTGCATGATAAAGTCTGAGATTTTGCTGTATTTTATGGTTTTTGTGTTGGATGAACGCTTTTCTATTAAAACTGAAATAGAAATAACACATGTTCAAGTCAAATCCAGTTCTTGATAATAGTACTTTGTGGGGGTTTTAATCAAATGCAGCAAAGGGGAGCAGTTAGGATGTGAGGAGGCCAAGTCACAGTTGTAGGCATGAAGATTTTCCTCATATAGTTTCAGATTACTTGTATTCCAACAGCTTCAGCAAAGAGGAAATGCAGCTGTGCATGCATTTTTTTACAAACTGCACATACTTTTAAATAGAGAAGTATTTTCTATGATCTAATATAAAAGAATGTCCCTTTGATGCTCAAACAAACACTAAAGTAGAACTAAATTTTATGTAAATGAAGATTTTCTTAATAACAAAGAATTCTCAGTCAAAAATTTGCCTTAAATTGTAGAAAAAACGTGTATAAGTCAAATGCTTTATTCAAATAAAGCCCAGTAATGTATGCCATGAGTTCTTCACAGCGTCAAAGTAATTCTATACGACCAAGCTGCAGCCATAAACCAAAATGTATTGCTACTCCCACTTCCCAAATGTCAGTTACCACACACCACATTTACATCTTTCTGCAGCAATTATTTTCATGCACATCTTTTAGGGCTTCCCTTCCATTTTGCACTTAATGTGAAAAGCACAGATTTCCACTGCATGGTGCGGGTGGAGACTCCAAAGCAGACAGATAATCCAAATGAAGGCAGAGTAAGTGACACGCGATGGGATGCAGTGGCAAAAGAAGGAAAAGGGAGAATGTGCACGAGCCGGGGTATAAATAGTTTGACGTGCTGTGAGGCTGCTGCGGGTTTTAATAACTGTAAATTCAGATGTCCTGGGTTCCTCCTGTCCTGAGCTGTCAGGCCAATGAGGATGCACTTGGTTCCTGGTGGGGATATCCTTAAAATAAGAGAGTAGCGGCGCACAAGAGTTTTTTCCTCCCCTTTGACATTGAGTTATGGGGCTCTGGGCTCTGGCCGGTGGTCTGAACAATTTGTGGTGCAGCAACATCACCGCACACAAAATGAATGATGCCCTGCAGTGTTTGTGTTGGGACGTTATCAATGTGCTGACTATAAATAATAATTACCAAAAAAATATAAGGCTCTAAGCTTGACCAGAGCACTTTCATCCAGAAAGACTTGTTTTTCTTTCTGGTCTTGAAAGTATTGGGGGTTTTCTCCTGGGCCTGGCCACGTGAGGCACAGGGGGAGAGAGCTGAAGAAGACGCGTGTGCGTTCATGTGGCTGTGCATGACTTAAAGCATTCAAAGCATGTTCAGATTCCTAATGGATGCACAAAACGCATCAACATGTTTAGATCGGAATGAAAAGGCGCATTAGGGCCGTTTACAACTGGTCGCTATATCCTATCGTAAATTCACTCCCCATCTCAGCAGTGTTCACCTCATCCTCTAGAGCCTTGCTTTGTTCTGTCTGCTGCTCAGGCAGTGGTATTATAAACTGGGAGAACATTTTGTGGGTTTGGACTAGGCCAAAGCAAAACTTGGACCCACCCGCTAATTGCTAATTACAAGCCCCTATAGTAGTGGCTTGACTTCTTGTCAGGGGCTTCGCTCCTCGCTGTCCATGAAAGGAGCCCTGCAACCCAAGCTGGGCCTGGGCTTTGAGCTGCAGTGGATAGGTCCCCTGAGGAACACCAGAGATCCATCCGTGACTCACATGTGGCTATATGGTTGCCCCAGCACATTAAACTGACCTATACATGGCAACTTGCATGTTTTTGTAACCCAGTTTAACCACATACTGACTTGTCTCCTCAGCTGGAGGCCGTGCATGACTTTAGCATGTTGAATTTCAATATCAACGTTTTTTTTTTTAAGTCATTGTTTCAAAGACGAATTGTTGATTAATGAGGTTGTTAATGGTGTAAAAACCGTTGCAAAGAGTCTCAGAAAGCAGACAGGAAGTTAAAAGTAGTGCTCCAGGTGGCGTTAGCGTTAGGAGCCAGTAAAGGCCAACCTGTCACTGATTAGTCTGAGGAATAAACAAAACCCTAAATAATAGGACACGAGGTGCCCTGGGGAGACGACGGGGAGTTGTCCAGTCATGTTGCTCACAATTTAGGAGTCTTTTAGAACATTCCCTTGCCACATAAATCCTCCTCAAGAGATTATCTGATGTGAAGCAAGGGATGCTCAGCAAATCCAAATATTTTTCCTAAGCAGGTTGTGGATCATTCTTTGTGAGTGTAGTAATTCATTTCCCACACAGCTTGAAATAGGGCATCAGAGTGCATCAGTGGCAGAGCGAGTCTCAGCGAGCTTTGAGGTCTGAGTTGTGGCTGTTCTTAGGTTATTATTCTTTCTTAACCACACAGAATTTAATTATTCCTAATGTTGAGTGCTATATCCAGCACTCACGCTGTCTTGTCCACAGTGTTTGTGCAGCAGCTTTTAGAGAGAAATCCCACTGAGTTCTTGATTATGTAGTGGGCTGAGCTCAGCAAAGACTTGTAATTGTGAGCTTTAGAAAGCAAAGGTTATCGACTCTGTAGACTACAAATAGGCCGTGCCTAAAGGTCAAAGCACATGTGTTTGTTCCTTAATTTTGTATTTTTGTTGGAGTTTGTGTATTTCTTCTCTATTTTAGAGTAGCAAGGCTCGAACGCTCTGACACGGTGCGTTGTGTCAAATCCTGTCTGCCCAACGACATCGCCTGTGTCCTGGATCCGACACACTCAGTGGCCCACACCTTCATCTCCTTACCCACCTTCAGAGAATTCCTAAGGCCAGAGGGTAATTTCTTTTTGACAGCTTCTTAAATTTCCCTTTGATTGTAATTCAGGCCTTACTGTCTACTTATGGTTTATTTACAATCACAACAAAAGTCGTTCCAGGGTACTACCCAGAGAAGAAAACCCATGTACCTTAAATCTGTTTAGAGTCCAACTGAAGTCAATGCAAACTAGTGAATGCTGATTATATGGCTCAAAACATTAAAAACAATATGTAACATTACACTGAATGTTCAGATCTCTTGAAGCATGCTTTCAGTGGAAATGTGATCAGCTGAGCTCTCCCCGGGCTGCCACCTTACCATGGTGGAGGAGTTTGAGTGTCCCAATGATCCTATGGAGCTACGTTGTCTGAGGATTTATGCCTCTGGTAGGGTCACCCATGGCAAACAGGTCCTGGGTGAGGGATCAGACAAAGTGCAGCCCAAAGATCCCTTATGAAATGGATCTTTTATGATCCATGATCTATTATGATAAATGGAGAGCTAACGACTCCTCAGGAGGTAGGGAGGAGGGGTATTCACAGGTAGTTTCTGCTCGTTAAGCAACAATAGACGGCTACAGGTTATAAGATCGACCCTCCCGTATTCCAGTCAGAAATGACAATTGTTGCTATATAAAAATGTGAATGTTCCACTTTTCAGAAACAACAGATTAGTTGCAACATTAACATTGAATTTTTGTATTTTTTTTAGAATAAGAATCATGCAAAACTTGCATTTACTCTACATAAAGTGACCAATTACTGTATCCGATGGCATTTACTTAGTTTAAATTCACTGCAGTTCAGCAATAAACACAATATTTGAAAATGATTCATTTTCCCCACGTTAGACAATAAAAAAAAATCCCTGGACATGTGTCTGTGTCCCTTAAACTTCAGGGTCTGCTTTCTTTAAAAACGTAAATAACAAAGTCTTGGCTGGCCCTCAGCAGAGTGCTAGTGCCATGCTGGTTGAACATAAGTAACCACAGTAATCATTTGCAGGCAGTGACAGCTGACAAGCATCTACTGGCCGACGTGCCGGCATCCAGGGCTCGTCTTAGACACACTTATGCTCAACACACAGGGAGTTGAACTCTCGCCATTTTTCATGATCTTTAGATGGGGTGTAAAGAACTCACGGCCCTTTAACAGAACAAAAGTGCTTAAAAGACTTCGACCTTTCCATGACCCCCATCAGCATACAGTAAACACAGGCCCTTCCATTTTTCATGTTGTTGTCTGGAACGAGTTTGGAGTAAAGGTGTTATGAAAGTTTAGACGTTTCCTTTTTCTAATTGTTGTATTTCAACAGAAATCGTGTTCCTGAGAACGACCGTGCCGGTGTACGGGTCCTACCACTTAGGTGGTTACGACGTCAAGTTTGAAATCCTGGAGGGCAACGTTGAGAATGCGTTCGACATCCTGAAGAGAGTGGAGAACGGAGTGTATGTGGGTGAGTAGAGTTAGACCACGACATTCATTTAAAAACTTATTTATAATAAAGATATCCATATTACAGTAATCTGCGATGACATTCACGCAACTAAAGAGGAAAACGTTTACGAAGGAATAAAGAAAATCCACGAGGAAAGTCTGAACTCTGTGACATAAATGTATCTGACACAGCCTGTTATGGTCTTAGCGGTGTGGTGGCTTTGTGTAGCTGTCATCATTTTTAAGGGGGTTCTTCTGGGTCTGTGCTGAGCTGAGCTGTCCTCCGAGTGGCTGTGTGAGACAGACGAAGGCCTGTTTCTGTCTCACCAAATATTTGGCATTGGTTTTCACAGTCCTGTGGTCAAGCAAAGTACAATCCAATTCACTTATCCACAGCCATCCATAAGATCATTACTTTCCACAGCAAGTTGTCTGAATATGCAGGACGAGAGAGACAAAAAAAAAATCATCTCTGTGCTGCTGTATGGCCGTGAGTGGTTGCAGTTGACAAGCAGTTCATCATAATTACTTGTTCTGTGACTGCAACCAAGCCAATGCTTCAAGTAGGAGCAGCAGATGCCATCTCCAGTGGTGTGTAACAACAATGTGTGTTTGGGGAAACGCCATTCCCAGGCATTTAGTCTGGTTGTGACCCATGGCTGTTGCACGCCTGTGGGGAGAACTCAACGGAGACTTGGACAAGGGAAGATGAGGGTGCACTCAGCCCGGGGCTGACACATTGTTGGGTCTGTCAACAAGTGTTTTTATTTTGCTTGTGTGCCGGGATGCAGGCAGGCAGGCAGGGTGGCATAGTGGGAGGAACATTTCTTCCCCTCCTCTCAATGATGGATGAAGGAATTGCCTGTCAGTGAGCACATCGTCTGCCTTTGCAGAGCAGGAGTAGGATTTTCTACACTTGCAGAAACAGATGTGAGCTTATCAAATTCCCAGAAAGACATCAGAGAAAACAGCTCTTCTGCTTTGAATAAAGTCGTAAATCTCCACAGAAGCTGTTAATAATTACATTGTGCTGTCTTGTAATGGTATATTTAGGCAGAGCTTATTTTGTAACGCATCATCTGCTGTGTGCATTTGTGTAAAAGTAGATTTAGGTTCAATTCCCTGCGTATGTCTGTGCTCATGCTCATTGACGATGTGTGTGTGCTCAAAGGAAAGAAGACGAATTAAACAGCAGACAGAAAAGACCGTAAGTCAACAGGAGAAAGGGAGGAAAAATATGTGCCGCAGTAATCCTGAGCACTGTGCTTCATGTGGTTGAATGTATTGTTTCATTCCCCCACGACAGGCCTCAGTGTCTCCATGAGCATTAGAGCACTTAAACTGACAACCACATGAAAGGCCTGTTTTTTCGAGAAGTCGTTTCTCTCCCAAAACCATCGAGATGCTTATTGGACGCAGCTCTTGCATGTTGCTCATCACATATCCAAACTGAGGCCCCCGTGGACTGGATTCTCTGGTCACCGACTGTTTGCTGTGAACTGTGGCGTTTGTGGTGCAATGAAGGCTCTAGGTTTTTTATTTTAGAGGCGTGTGTCACTGGGGCTTTGGACTGCAGATGCTGGCATTGTGTAACTTTTGCATGCGTCACACAAGGAAGTTTCCATTATCGCCAGCGTCCCCATTAGTTCTACAACAGCAGACATCAAGGCTCCTGTTATGAATAAGTACAGCTGATTAATATGATTTCTTCTCTGCTGTGTTATTGAATATGACAAAAGAGGCTGTTAACTATCAGAGTCTGTTGCTAGCTTAGTGCACTAGAACAATTGTTGCCACCGCTGGGTTTAGGAGAGCTGTCACTTCACTGACTGCTAATGTCTCTGTCTAAACAACCATGAACCAGTCACTTGATCACAAATTTCCCATTATAACTGCAGTACGGCAACCAACGACACAGAAATCCTTCAGGTAGACTCATATTAGACTCTCCAGAAGGATATTTATTACTTTTATTTCAACTTGCACTTGCTGCCTAAAAACAAAGTGATGCAATGCCGTCTTCATGCTGCTGCCATACAGCTTTAATGAAGGACAGGTCGTTTGAACAGAGGTTAAAATGGGATGACTGACTCGCTATGTGAACTAGTTCTCTTCCTGATGAGACGGGCTTTTTGAAAAATACTTCCTAGTTTAGTTACTAATTTATCTCAACTTGTGGCAGAATCGTGCCATTTACCCCTCCTTCCGAACAGATGCATTTTACCCATAGACATCAATACGTAGACGCCCCATTGGGCGCTGGAGAGCATAACAGTGTCGCCGCCATATTGGATGGGTCTCCTCATTCTCCAAAGTCAATGCAGGGTGAGCAACTATGCCCGTTTTTGTGCAGCCTACAGTTGCAACAACTGGCGTACTATTGGAAACAGATCACATGGGATTACTATTGACTTTTCTAGCCTACCTGATGGGATTTTATATTTTAATTTATTTTGTTTAATTATGTTTATATTTTAATTATCATGCCATACCATGTGTCTGCTTTTGTGAAAAAAATAGATAAAATGTGTTTTTTAGTTAGGTAAGCACCTTACTCAGTAGAAATGAATGCCCTGGAGGCAAATGAAGACCCAACTAAGATGGCAGCCGACCACTACAGCAACGCCAATCCACGAGGCGTCTACGTATATATGTCTGTGGCTTTACCCGTGAGCTCCCGATTCAGATGCAAAACTGGAGCAAAAGCGTTCCATGCAGCAGGTCCTGTGAGGTCACAAAATCACGTGAGAATTGCAACACCACACGTGATTTTGGAAGTTCACACAAAAACAAGCAAGGAGAAAGATGGCGGCATGTGCCCAAAAAGGTCTGTGGCTTGTTTCCTGTTCTGTTTACCTCAGCTATGGAGGTTTCATTGGAAACGACATATGCTTTTTGCTAGTTAAGCAACTTGAAATCTGCACTTTTATTTTGAAGTTTCCGGATGTGTTACACTACTTTTGTATTTGACTGCCTGTCCAGCTCGACATGAAAGAGTAGCATGTAAAAAATAGACTCAAAATGTAAGCAATGTGTCCACATGCTCCTGGGACACAACCAAAACTTGATGCCTCGCAGCTCGTGGAAAGGAACCGGTCTACCATAATGGCGGCTAATTGCCACGAAGTTTGTTTCACGCCCGTTTCACGGCACTTTTGCGTCCGGTGGAAAGGAGGGACTCGAGGTGGGTAAAACAGATTTGAGACTTTCCCCTCTGACATCCTAGAGCATTCACAGGCAGCCCAGGCTTCATGCAAAAGTCAGAGCATGAGATGTCAGCCGTCGCAACCTCTCAGAGTCCAGACTGCAAATGAGTCACGCATGTGTAAGGCTGCATGTTGTGCAATAATTACAACAGTATAATAACCCCAATTAAGTTACAGTTGCTTTAGATACAAAAGCTTTTAAATAAGTTTCAAAATATAACTATGTCTCTCTTTTGGGACACTTTAGCTGGTCCCATGCCTGAGTAAAGGGAATAGTGGCAATAAAAGCAACAAAAAATATTAGTTTTAAACATATTTAAGGGGTTTTTACTGCCTTTTTGCCTATTATTCCCCTTTCCTACAGATAAAGATGACATATTAGGAAATGACCATGTTTAATGAAATCTAGCAACTTTTAGGGCATCTGCTTTACTTACTGAGGAGTTGGCTACACTGTCAAGAACAGCAAAGAACGTAATGACCCACTAGAGGGAGGATTGGGGCACTTTTCAGTTTAAATTGAGAAAGATCCTTGGATGAGAAGAAAAATGTCTTCATGGAAGCAAACAAATCCTGTTGCCTAAACCTCCTAGGATTGCAAAGTAGTTATTAATTTTTATTTGTGGATTATTCAAGCGCAGCGTAAATGCTAGATGTGTAATTTAGCCTGACTCTCTAAGCTACGTGACTTATATCGGTGTGTGTAAATCCAAGACAATCAAACGAAACCTGTGGAATCTATCAGTCAGCATGCTTAGTCATCCCTTGGATGTCTTCGAGTAACTCCTCATGAATAATAGTTTGTCAAGGAAAGATTTTACTGAGTCACTAATCTCTGCAAAGACTTTTTTTGTAGGGGGTAGCAGATTTTATTAGGCCGTATTTTTTTTGTACTCATGCAAACAGCAGATGATAAAGCTGTCCTTTTATTTTTGAGAAACGTAAGATGCTACAGCTAAATGCTCATCATTTTTCAAATCCAGGTGGAAAGACACCTCGCCCAGCAGAATAAATATCTCCTGCCCTGGCAAAGGCAGCGTTGGCAGCCAGTTAGATGAAGGAAAAGAAGTGGACAGTTTGTCTGTGTGCAGGTTTTCATGGTCATCAGTAAGCCGTCAACAGTAGCTAGTGGAATGTGAACCCTGAGTGTGAGACGTGACTGCTTCTGAACTGTCTGGAGTTTGTGGCGCAGACTGTGTGCTGGTGAGGAGCTGAAAGAGTGCCATGGAGGCCAACGTGAGTGGCTGTCATTTGGATGAATCATGACAAGACTGCAAAGGGCCCACCAGAGAGCGCCAAGCCCACAAGGAACTCCGTTGAGCTAATCAGAAACAGGGTTGAATGCTCCCCTCGGGTGGTCTACCACAATCAAATGGACTTGATGAACAGATAATGATACAGAGATATCCTCACAGAGATGAACCACGTACACAGTGTGAATACGAAGTACATGTTACTCACAATAAAACTGTCCACATAACTCATCAGAATTTATTAGTCTCTCTTGGGTCGGTTATCTGTTTAATTTATTCCATCATGCTTTTGAAACCATGTGTTTTTAGGGAAATTCATCTTTGCTTAGCTAACCATTAAACTCGTAAAATGTCTGCTGCTTCTATCCATGCTTGTGATCACAATGTGTCTCAGCTGCTCATTAACAAGTCGTTTTACTTCATTCATTGCGTTCACGTCTCGTCTTTGAAATAAAAAAAAAAACGTTTTTTTGTCCCGCTCGTACTCTTTCCATTCAGTCTATTTTATGCCTCCTAGTTATGGCTTTGAAAGGTTACTTGTAATGTAGTGCAAAGGTTGCGGTAAAGATAATGGAGCGTGTTATGTCATCTCAGCTGCTCGGGCCCACTACTTCTAAAACTGAACGTCCAAGAAAGGAATAAACCTTGCAGTCCTTGAGGCTGCTTTTCAGTGACGTCACTCGTCAGTGAATAACACCATCCAACAATGACCCATGGGCCGTTGGAGACATGCGTAACGATGACTCCCTGTAAATTAACCTTAAAATATCAAGCCACATTTACTGGCCTCACCAAACTGGACTGCACATGCATCCCGCTCTGGAGTGGTCAGAGCTCTGGCCATTTGTGCACCAGTGACAAAGTAAACACAAGCTCCAGGCCCCAAAGGGTCTGTGCACTCTACTCAACTGCTCATGTTGTTTTGAAAAGATTACATGTCAGCCAAAATGAGTGGTTATCAAAACTGAGTCTTTCTTTTATGGTGCAACTAGAGTTGGGAGTTTACTTCGGCACAACTTCTACCTTTATCGCTCTTTTAAGAAGTAGGAGAGTGTTATTGTAAATAATCCATAATATCTGTCAGTGAAAGATGCAAATTATACATCTTCACTGCGGCTGAAGAAAAGCCCTCCAGACACCTCATTGTAGACTAGAAGTTTGGACACCACCTGGATCCTGTCCAGTGATTTCACTGCCGTGAACACGCACAGCACCGTAACCAGCATATCATTAAACAATATTGTGGTGAGGCCGATGCATGCTTTTCATTTGTCTCTGGTGCTAAACCCGTTCATTTCAGAGTTTGTCATGCACGTTCTCACTGAGTTGTGGAAACCAGAAAACCCTGAAACAGCACTGTTTACATGTAAGCCTTCAATATTGCAGACCTTGAAGCCATAAAAGAAGACAAACGCCTCTTGGCGTTTTCTGTCTTTTCTGCTCACATGCATTTATTTAAGGTTATTCTATACTTAATGGGATGTGTTTTGGTGCGGTAGCATATCCTGGCAAAGGGACTGATTGTGCAGCTGTTTGTTTGATGGTGGCTGTTCTTGCCATTGGGGTCACCTTTGCACTCTGTGGTAGATACCTCAGCGAACTGGATTGAGACCACAAACCTCTTTTTTTTAGCACTACAACAGCTCCGGCCAGCCAGACCTGACATGACTTTGCAACCAAGTCACAGAGCAAATGATCAGCTGCAGAGGTTAGAAAATTTCCACAGGTTTCTTCCGAATCTCAGGATGCACGCTCGCCAAATCAAAGTCAACCTGTTATGTGGCTTTTGGCCTTGTTCCTTTTAGTCTGGATGAAATGTTAAAGATGAGTATGCGGTTGTGGTTTCACCTCAGGCTCACTGTGAGTACACTGAGGCCCAGCTGTTAGCTGATGCTTTCCCCTCATTGAGGATACAACTCTGCCTTTGATGGGAAGCATACGGAAACACAAAGTCACCATGGATGGGTTTTACAGAGGCTTCTGAGAGGTCACGTATCTATCTATCTATCTATCTATCTATCTATCTATCTATCTATCTATCTATCTATCTATCTATCTATCTATCTATCTATCTATCTATCTATCTATCTATCTATCTATCTATCTATCTATCTATCTATCTATCTATCTATCTATCTATCTATCATTGTGAGCAGTGGAAAACTGAACTGTGTTTTGCGGTTTAAAAGTTTTTAATTTTCTGCCACAAACTCAGAGGAAATTTGGAGCAGTTTTAGGGCACCATAACAAACTTTCTGTTCTTAAGAGAGCACTTATTACCCTAATTAGACCACAAAACAAATTTACAAAACACAAACAGGCCTCAGACACATTCCACATGTTGCCATGTTTAGAAATCCTGACCAAATCCGAGTGAAGACGTAATGTGCGTCTGCACATCAAGTGTTTGGTTATGCGGTAAGATTGTTTAGCATGTTTTCGTAGAAATGGTTTGCAGGAGGAAAACTCATTTGACCCTGATTAAAAAGTGTTTTGTCCTCGTTTTATGTCATCAGGAATTGCAGATGGCTGAAATTAAACTTTTGAACTTGAAAAAGCATCAAACGTTTGCATTGGTCAACTCAAGAGATGCATGACAACAATATTCAGACTCAAAATCCTATCGGTGTTTCTGTTATGTTTAAAGCAAAGTCATGTGGTTTTTTTAATAGCATTGATGGTTTGGAAACAATAAAACGTCAGGCCTGTGTCGTTCCATTTTCTGTCACCATGCAACAGAATCCCAAAACACAAAACAAGGTTGGTACAAGCGGGCCCCAATTCCTGGTCCTCCAAGAAATGGGCTGAAATCTTTTGTCTGCCCTCAGCTCAAACTCGGAGAAGAGTGAGAAAGCAAATTAAAGTGACAAGAGGGAAGAGAAACAGCAGTTCCAGTTCCTGAGGCATTTCCCTCCAAGAGTTAAAGATGGATTCCTGGAGGAATGCCTTCATGGCTGGATTGCGTGACTGTGACTGCTCCCCTTCATCAAACACATGGGACTCATTTAACCTTGTGGGCCACAGTGATGGTGCCACAAACACCAGGCCCCCGCAGGAAGGGAAGAGAAGGGGAAAAAGGAGGAGGGGGGTTGGTCTGCTCTTTTACAATACCAGTGTCCCCAAGGAGCCAGTGGATGGCGCATAATGGCTTATATGATTTCTCTATGAATGACAACCAAACCTGCTTTGCTTCTAGGTTACACAGAGAGAACGCTCATAAGTGATCATTTTATCCACTTTGAGTTCAGCTTTTGAGTAATGGTTCCAGCCCGTTTCTAACTCCATGATGAATAAGAGAAGTCCAGTGAAATTTGAAAAAAGAGGGTGAAGGTGTGACAGTCAGAAAGACGTGGAAGTGGTCGCTGACCAAACTCTGGCGATAGCTGTTCAAACAGACCAGAGCTGAAATGTCACCAAGCCGAAAAGGCCTACTGACAGCCTGTATAAATACTGGCAATCCCCCCCCTGTAATCGCATGGCCTCTTCAAAAGAGCACCCAGTGAATTCCTTGGGAATTCAGTAATGCTCTGTTGCAGTATGTTTATTCTTCCATCTGTTTTACTATGACTTTAATGTGTCTCTGATTCACGAGCTTGGCCATGGGCAGTTCCTCCAACATCATTAGGAACACACTTTATTTAAAGACTCATCTAAACGAAGCAGCTGTTACTGTTGAACATCCGGAAAGAAACAAAGAAACGCATTTATGTGGGGAATGAGGTCCCAAAAGCTTGCACGTGCCTAAAGAACTTAGATAGGTAATATCAAATCGTAATCAGAGTTTAGAATTACCTACGAGCCTAACATATACGTTTTTTAATTTTCAGGAAGTACAAGAAATCGTTGTCTCTTTGTATCTTGATGTATGTCTGTAGCAGAAAGGCTACCAAGTTTGAGTTTTGAGTTACGTTGAAGTGGTAGATGTGCTCTACGGTGACAGACCTGTGTTGTTTTCCAGCTGCAAACTGTTCCTCACCATTCTTTTAACCTCTTTCCCCCTTTCTTTGGTTTTAGGTGAACCACAAACACTTAAAAAATGTTGAAAATAAATGACCTTACTGATGTCAAGAGCTAAAATACCTGTTGAGGTTAGCAAAAAAAAAAGTGGCTTCAAGATAAATAACGGTGCTGCCAGGAATTAAGGCATGAAATCTGCATGCATTTATAAAAACATGCAGAACATACACAATTCATGCATTTCTGGTTTCCAGAAGTGTAAAATGGAAACGTATTTTCCAGCATTGTACACGTTTCTCTCTATTGACAGTGCTGACCAATGTGCCAACTCTACAAGCTTGTTGGGTAATGGACCTGAAATCTTTGTGTAAAACCATCTAGGAGCTAAAAAACAGCTGTTTTGAGTGAAGCTAATGGATTCATTTTGAATGTTTTAAAATCCTTAGATCTAGCCAGTCTGTGTTTCAAAGATCATTTCTAAATATTGAAATGGCGACATAATAAAACATGTCATTGACAATGAATGAATTGGAAATTTTAAATGTTTTGCACATTTTCAAATGAAATTGCTGTCTTACCTCATACATGTTCATTATAGATCACAGTTGCTCCCCCATGCATCTGTGATTTGGGTTGTAGCTGAATTTCTGGCTGCACTTTTATGAGTTCTTGTCATATGGTCCCCAATAAGTGAATAAAAAGATTTATCATTCATTTCAGAAATCGCAATCATCTTAGTGTCTCAGCTAAGTGTGACCCTCATTCAAAGGTGCAATTTGTAAGAATTCTACAGTGAAATAATCACAAAACTGTCTAAGTTTCAATCATGTTGGAAGGAAGGTTATAAAGACTTCATTCAGGGTGAGCACGGTGGAGAAAATGCTGTTAGAATAAAGATTCATGGGCTAAAGCTGGGCAGGGAGACTCTGACAGTCTGCTGTTTCTCTGAGTCATTTCTTCATGTCGCAGTGAGGACTCAGATATAGAATAGAATAGAAAAGACTTTATTGATCCCACAGTGGGGAAATTCACTCGTTAAGGCAGCACATACACTTAGAGAATAGGAAAAAATAATACAGGTAAATAGACAAGGGCGGTAGGCTATTATTGTAACTTTTAGTAATTAAAAAAATGAATAATAACAATTTGAGTATCCTAGATGAAATTGCATAGAGGACACAAACATGCAAATGTGTATCTGGGTATTGCACGGGTATTGAATACAGCACTGATGTTAGCATGTAACAGGATAATCCCAGTAACAGTTAAACTGTGGAGTTCTACACGCTTACTGCAGTGGGAATGCAAAAAAAGTACAATTTTCTTTCAATGGGATGATATTAGTGGAAAATTAATTAAAAACCAACAAATAGATCTAAAAATACTACTGGTACTTTTACTGTCATTCTGTTGTGGAGAGTCAGTGCAGATATTCAACAAAAAAATTTATAAATATATATAAAAAGCTGCTTAAAATTTCACTTTTTTATTGTGGGCTTATCTATATTAAAAAAAAGTTAACTGTTTTAAAATCATCTTAGCTAAATTATTCAGAGCCACTGTAGAAGATCCAAAGAGCCTGAGTTAAGCTGTGCTAACTTGAGAAGAACTGTGCAATAATAAAGCTTTTGCTGTTTGTTTGTTCAAGTTGAATTCAAATAGACATGAAATACATGATAACAGCCATCATTTTATGCATATTTAACAGTGATGTTAGAGCTAAAAGGCAGAACAGAAGTTGTTTAATTTGATCTCATTGCATTGGAATTTTACGCTGTCCCACATTTGGCGAGTTGGGATCTGGTCACCCTATACATGACAAGCGGATTAACTGATCAACAAAACAAATTGAAAAGTATAAATGCACAGCATTGTACATTTTTCCAACAGCATTTCTCTGAACCATGAAACAAACTAAAATTTTTATTCCTCTTCTTGACCAAAGTAACCCTCATAAAAACAGTAAACTGTCTATTAAAAGCATTTTTCCTCATCTTGATGAACAAGTATATTATATGCCTAAGGAAAGCTGTCTTGAGTAATTTAGTGCATTTTTATCTTCATCAGGTGTTGTTCGCCAAGTAAAGCCTTTGATTGGTCCAATGGCAACGATCCTGAAACTCTCCATGCGCAATCTGACAGCTCAAGGGGACTCCGGCCAGAACATCATCAACGTTCACATCTTTGTGTCAGAGTTTTGGTTCTGAGAGTTAAAGGCAAATTTTTTATCAAACATTTATTAAAACATCTATTGTTAACACTGTACACATTGGTTTTGTAATATCAATGAAGAAATCAGTGTTGTGGTTTTCATAATAAGCTTTGACGATGTCATCACTTTTGACTGTTGTTGAGATTAAAGGCTCCACATTTTGTATCGATTTCAGCTAAAAATGCACAAATAAGAAGAAATATGTTATATTTTTGGTATAAAATATAACTCAGAGATTCCAGTATGTATTTAGTTAAATGTGCATGCTTGTAGGGAATTTGACTATATTTACAGTGGGATGCGAATGTTTGGGCAGCCTTGTTGATCTGCATGATTTTCCTGTATAAATCGTTGGTTGTTATTCAGTTAAATATATCATAGGAGACACACATAGTGATATTTGAAAAAGTTAAACAAAGTTTATAGGATTTACAGAAAGTGTGCAATAATTGTTTAAACACAATTAGGCAGGTGCATAAATTTGGGCACCACAAAAAAAGAAATGAAGTCAATATTTAGTAGATCCTCCTTCTGCAGAAATAACAGCCTCTAAACTCTTCCTATAGCTTCCAGTGAGAGTCTGGATTCTGGTTGAAGGTTTTTTGGACCATTCTTCTTTATAAAACATCTCTAGTTCATTCAGGTTTGATGGCTTCTGAGCATGGACAGCTCTCTTTAACTCACACCACAGATGTTCAATAATATTCAGGTCTGGGGTCTGAGATTCCAGAACGTTGGACTTGTTCCTCTGCATGAATGTCTTAGTAGATGTTGAGCAGTGTTTAGGGTCGTTGTCTTGTTGAAAGATCCAGCCCCGGTGCAGCTTCAGCTTTGTCACTGATTCCTGGACATTGGTCTCCAGAATCTGCTGATATTGAGTGGAATCCATGCGTCCCTCAACTTTAACAAGATTCCCAGTCCCTTCACTGGCCACACAGCCCCGCAGCATGATGGAACCACCACCATATTTTACTGTAGGTAGCAGGTGTTTTTATGTTAATGCTGTGTTCTTTTTCCTCCGTGGATAACGGCCCTTGTTATGCCCAAATAACTCAGTTTTAGTTTCGTCAGTCCACAGCACCTTATTCCAAAATGAAGCTGGCTTGTCCAAATGTGCTTTAGCACCTCCAGCAGCTGTTTGTGCTGCGGGAGGAGAAAAGGCTTCCTCTGCATCACTCTCACATACAGCATCTCCTTGTGTAAAGTGCACCGAATAGTTGAACGATGCACAGTGACTCCATCTGCAGCAAGATGATGTTGTAGGTCTGGTGCTGCTCTGTGGGTTGACTCTGACTGCTCTCACCATTCATCGCTTCTGTTTATCCCAGATTTTTCTTGGTCTGCCACTTCAAGCCTTAACTTGAACTGTACCTGTGGTCTTCCATTTCCTCAATATGTTCCTAACTGTGGAAACAGACAGCTGAAATCTCTGAGACAGCTTTCTGTATCCTTCCCCTAAACCATGATGGTGAACCATCTTTGTTTTCAGCTCATGTGAGAGTTGTTTTAGACCCCCATGTTGCTGCTCTTCAAAGAATATTCAAAGAGGAGGGAAACGTACAATTTCCCCCCTTAAATACTCTTTCTCATAACTGGATTCACCTGTGTGTGGAGGTCAAAGGTCACTGAGCTTACCAAACCAATTTTGAGTTCCAATAATTAGTTCTGAAGGTTTTGGAATCGATAAAAATGACAACAGTGCCCAAATTTATGCACCTGCCTAATTCAGTTTAAACACTTATTGCACACTTTCTGAAAATCCTATAAACTTTGTTTCACTTCTCAAATATCACTGTTTGTCTCTTATATGATAGATTTAACTGAATAAGAACCAACGATTTATACAGGAAAATCATGAAGATTAACAAGGCTGCCCAAACTTTCGCATCCCACTGTACATTTGTCTTTATTTTTACATATTTTCATTCACAATTTTCTTGTTTATTTTGTGTTTTTATTTGATGATTTTTTTCTACAGAATAAACACTATTTTAGTTACAGAAGTTATTTATTTATTTTACTCCATTACGTTTTACAGCACAAAAGACTGTATACAACACAAGAGGAGACAAAATAGCTGGTGTATCCGCAAAGAGCAAAGTAGAATGAACAATAACTTTGGCACAATTATTGTTTTTCTCATCAAACAGGGTTTTTTATGGGTTACACCAAATTCAACTCCATTTTAATCATTGTTTTTATACGTGCATGTTGATAAGACATTTTTAAACATAAAATGGTTAAAGTAAGGGAAAAGTAATGTTTTTATTGAAGTGCTACATTTTTGTGGATTCAATAAGCACTAGAGATCCACTGGAGAGTTGCTTTAAAAGGTTTAAACTGCAAAATATGTTTGAAAAATAACATCATGATTGTAAGAAATCACAAATATATCTAATGATCTTTATGAAGAACTCATTTTACCTTTAATATGTGATGTGAAATGATATGTTTCTTAGTGTTTTGAGTAGTGAGTAAATGATATAATCCTTAAAAACAGTTTGGTATAACTGCAGCATGTTACAGTGAGGTGCAACACGGTCATGACTGGAAAGTAGATTTTTATCCGTGGAACGTGTCAATATTAGTGAACAAACAGAGCGGTATGAATGGAGCTATCTCCGTTTGGTTTTTGGTGTTTTGAGTCTCCAAGGTGACATTAGGACATTGTTTGTTTTTGCTCCCTACAGAATCTGTTGAGAGATGGTTTAGATATGAAATCTTGTCCTCTGAATGCCCTCAGAGCTGAACCAAGTTTTAAAGGAGCCAGATCATGTCATTTTAAATCTTTGAGAGCAAAGGTAGGCACAATATATGATAAAATATTACCGTAGGCACTATTGAGATCGTCTTTTATCTTAAAGAGCGAGTATCACCTAAATCAACCTTTGTTTGCTGATAACCTGTATAGATGAGTGTCTAATAGTGCTGTAGACACGTGTAATCATTATTTTTTATTTTATATTTATTAATTCAGCCCAAAACCGTAATTATATCCATCTTCAGGTTAAAACTCTGCTTCATTGATTTAGAATCAGCCACAGCTGATGGCTGTAGAGCTGCACCTCCAGCTGGCTCGGCCACTCACCTGCTGATATGAAACGCTCAGAAACACTCATCCTCTTAAGAAAATGTCCTCCCGTTCTTCTAGTGATCAAGGTGGAGAGGAAAAGTTTCATTGAAGCTCCGCCCACGCCCACTCCAACAAAACGTGCCAATAACAGTGTCCTCTCTCAAACCATCTATCTTCTCTGTCCAGAATGTGGACTTTGTCATCTTCAAAGGTGTGTCCCTTGTCCTTCAGGTGTAGGTGGGCTAAGCTTCTGTTTGAGTGTCTTGTCTTTAGGATGGTCTAATTTCAGCCTGAGGGTATTGTTGGGTTTAAAGTTTACTTGGATGTTATGTTTGGAGAAGATTCTTCTCAGTTTCTCCGAGAGTCCTGCCACATATGGGAGGATGGTGCCTCTGCACCTGTTGTCCTTTTCTTTGCTAGTTGCTGCTGTTGATTCCTTTCTAGACTTGATTTCACAAAGGCCCAGTTGGGTTTCTGCAGTTTTGGAGAGCTTTCTTGACGTGTTTCTCTTCCTTTTGCTTTCCTTCAGTCTTTGTGGGAATATTCTCTGCCCGATGATGTAAAGTCCTGGTAACTGACATTTTGTGCTCCAGTGGGTGATGTGAGTCGAAATGCAAATACTGGTCTGTGTGGGTCGGTTTCCTGTAGACTTCAATGTTGAGACTTCCATCCTCTTCAATTTGCACAGCACAGTCCAAGAAGGGCAGTGTGTTGTTGTGTGCGTCCTCCCTGGTGAACTTGATGTTCTTGTCTACGGTGTTAATGTGTCTGGTAAAGCTTCTACTTCCTGTGTGAGAATTTTGACCCATGTGTCGTGACTTGGTGTTGTTCCGGAGTTCAATGATCTGGTTTCCACTTCCTCCATGTAGATGTTAGCGACGATAGGTGACACTGGGGAACCCATGGTGCATCCATGTTTCAAATAGATGGTGAAAAGGCAAAGGTCCAGGAGGGTACCAACCTGACCAGACCTGTACCCTCCTGGACCATTGCCTTTCCACAGATTTCATTTTTTTATATTTTAGTTTTATTAATTATTTTCTGCGAAATATTTAGTGTCTCTACAGATCTTTGATTTTGGTCATTTCCAAGCAGCTTTTTAGTTGATTTAGTCTGCTCACCTCACATGGACTCACACTGGCTAAAGAAACAAAGAAAGTAAATAAAAGATTAGTTCTTATATTTTAAACAGTTTACCAATAAAGGGTTGGAACCGTAATACTGGCAAGTGTAGCTAAAAAAGAAGAAAGAAGTTACTGCTGAGACCGAGAGTCAAATCTGTGTAATACAGCATGCAAGGTAGGAACTCTAACCACTAGACTACCAAGTCTGTTACAAAATATCAGTCGCCTAACACACATCTCCTGAGCTGGACATTATGTGCGTTTTTGTGGACAGGACTCATGGTTTTTACGGTGGTGTTTTGTCCCCAATGCAGAAGTAATTTGTAAGAATATCCATTCTGGTACTGTTTGAGGTTTAAAGCAATTATCTGTGAAATGAAGGTCAGACTGAAACATTCTCAACTGCAACATGAAATCAACCGCTCCATACTCGCAACTCAGAGAAAGAGGACGTTAGTGACCTACTTCCAGGGGAGGCGGTTTCCAGATTGAGGACTAGCTTCAGAGGGAGGAGCAGGGCCTTATGACGCACTTAGTTTCCATCGAGGCGTTTGCAGACTTTTCCAAAAACCTGAAAAGTTGCAGCTGAGACAGGAAAATGCATGAATGCAGCCAAAAACTGGTTTGGGGTATTTTTCATGAGGAAATAACAACATCACATGGTAAAAAGCTCCAAAAAGTGGATTTTCCATGATATGGTCCCTTTAATTTTGTTGTTTTGTTAAAAACCAGGTTGCATTAGATGTTAAATCAGTACAGACAACTGTAATAAACTACTTTTACACATGGACCCAAACTGTTTATCATCAATTACAGAGAGGAAACGTGTCAGCGATGGCCTGACTGAGACTGCAGTCATCACTGTGGACAGGCATGGTCAAAGTCTCCCAAAGCTTCAAAGACAAAAGTGGAAGGGGAGCACACATCCCAAGCTCAAGTCATCCACTGTGATGGATTTTAAAGCTCTGCTGAAGGGGGGGTGGGTTGTTCTTTTCAGAGAAAATGGAAGCAAGTCAAGAATCGAGAAAGGAAATTTAGCATGACAGTGTGAATGCTTTTGTTTACTCCACAACCGTTAAACCAGTGGTTCCCAACTGGGGTCTGTGACTCCCCAAGGGGGTCCCCAAAAGATTGCAGGGGGTCCCTACAATTTTGTCTGTGCTGAAGTTATGAGGTTACCAAGTTTATATTTGTAAAAATTACATTTATAAAATCCTAATAACACACCCAATAGTATAATCAAACTCTGTATAAGAGTTATAACTCTGTATGTCCCTATTAAGTTTGTTATTAATCACTTTTAATTGTGTGCATGTGGGTAGGAGTTGGGGTTGGGGGGCCCTGGCTTGTCTTGGAGACAGGAAAGCCATTGACATAGATTTTCTAATGCAACCTTTTCATTTTTGTAAAAAATTTTTTATAGACGATATTTATAGAGTTTTATGCCTGTTACAGAATCAAAATGATTATTTTTGTACAGGATTATTTCTGTACAAACATGATTTTTTGCAGTTTGAAACCATGGGGTGATCACATTTGGAGAAACACTTTTGAAATGTGCTTTATAAAAGGGTTAAAAAAATAAAGCCAAGTGGGCAACAAAATCCAATGAAAACACAAAGATGAGACATAAACAGTTGAACACGAACAATAAAAAGTCCTATAGTCAGACTGTGTGGGAGGATATTACCCAGAAAAAGGCCTTTCTGGCTCCACAGTTAAAAAAAGTCCAGGGCATTGGTCCCCTAGCAGCATTAGCAAACCATATACATGTGTGGGGACAAATGAGCAAATGTCTTCTGCCAGATTCTCTGTTCAAAGCCAAGAGGGAGCTGCTTGCAGCGAAGTCCTCTGGTATGACTAAACAGAGTGGGCTTGAGTCGACGTAATGGCAAAGGGAGCAGACCAGTGTGTATCTGTGCTGTTTGTTTGTGTACACTGCTGTGGCACAATGGTGGTCAGCCTTTTCGATACAAGTGGTGATGGCAGTGTCTGGTCCAGAGCAGACGAGTGTATGGGGCTGACGGGAGTCTGGCCCCGGGGCTGGTGACGCTGAGCCCAGACAGAGACCAGAGGACCTCAGGACGCACGTGCTGAGCCGACTCCTCCACTCCCTCTTTTTCCTGGCTTCCAACCCTGATTCCCACCGCAACACATGTTATAGGATATAAGTGAGTCCTTATAATAAATTTGGTAGAGTTTCCTTTTTTCTTCTATTTTGCAAACCACTGTTCCTCACTGCCAATTTCTGTTTGATAGGCTCCAAATACTTACTATGGATTGTTTTTTTCTATTTTAGAATAGACAATGCACCAACAAAAATGTATTTTACATTAAAATGTTATTAATTATCTTTAACTAAAAACACTAAACCAAGAATTAATGTTATTTTCTAGCAAAAGTCCTTTTAAAAATATACATCACAAAAATCAGACAAGTGATGTTTCTGAAGAGTCCAATAGATGGCAGACATTTACAACACTTCACCACTAGAGCTTTTGTTTAACAATGGTCCCTGCAGAACTACTGCATACATTACATTAATAACAGACAGCCAAGAGCAATTCTTAACCTCTTTTAAGAAAAAAATCCCCTCATTAATGCAGAAAAGCTTTGCAATAAAATATAAACTTTTGCATTTTAAATGCATTCTGCAGGGATTTGATTCTGACATCAGAATAACAAAGTGTTGGATTGCTAAAAGAACGTGGGAGCGCACAGAGAAATCATCTGGGACCCTGACCCAAAACTGCATTATAAACAAATTGCTCTAGAACTGTATGATCCATTACACGCCCTATAGAGCCTTTGTGACACGTGTCCTAATACTGCCTCTTCTTGCATCAACTGCATCTCATGACGTTTAGTGAGAAATAAAGACCTCCAATTAAAATGGGCCTCAACCTTGACCTAAAGAGGAAAAATACAAACCGTCCAAGAGTGCCCCTCCATAACTTAGAGTTTAAATGCAACCATGTACAACCGCTACTGTACTCCAATTGTTGCCAAAGTATACAGCAGATCAATCACATGAGGGAAAACAGACTGAGGTGGTGCTCATGAAAATTCAGAGAGCATTTTGTCTCTTGTTCAAAGCAGCTCAGAACACACCACCATAATGGATGAATATAATTGTGAAGGAAGAGAAACAAGACTTATTGTATAAAGTCATGTGATTGTTATCACCTAAAATTGCCTTAACACTACTTGCATGTTAGATCACTAAAAAAGCATTTTGTAGGTTTTTCAAGAGCAGAAACTAACAGTTTAATTCATGTAAATGATCTAATGTGCAGAAGCAAAGTGTAACATGTTTCTCTCATTATAACATATTAACAACACAAGTCTTTTAAAAAAGATGGCTTTTTGCATTGTTACAATATTTATATTGTAATGATGCAATAATCTATAGCTCAAATGTGACAATGTAGCCTATGTTCATATTAATTCTGATTGTTATGTGATAATCTTTTATGTTTTAACAATATATGTGCAATATAATGTTATTCTTGTTATCCCTATACTATGAGAATTCTGTTGTTCCTATATTACTACTAAGTGTTAATAACAGTTTGAATTATTCAGAATTTTAACTTGGTAAAATAATATATAGGGACAACAAGAAGCCATAGAGAACGCTTATTAATAACAATGCTATTTGGATTTTGATTCTCTAAAAAAATAGCCTCAACAAATGAACATAAATGTTTATCTTTATAATAATTGTCCCATGAACATCAAACGAGAAAAATAAGATTGTATGAAAGAGAAAATGAACAATAAACGTATTCACATTTAAACTAGATAGGATCATATTCAAACCAGACGTGATCACGTTCATACTAGACACAATCATGTTCAAACTACACACAAACATATTTGAACTACAGAAGCAACATGTCTAAACTAGACAAGATCACATCCATACTAGAGATGATCACATTCAAACCAGATGTGATCCAATTCATTCTAGAGATAATCAAGTTCAAAGCAGACATGATCACATTAAAACCAGACTCGATCACGCTTTGACCACAGACGTTCACTTTTGAACTAGGCATGATAACGTTAGAACCACAGATGCAATCACTGGTTTTTGTTCGTATTAGAATCTGTCCTGTTCTGGCACTTGAAGCAGGCTGATTGGTTGGGCTGGGTGCCATCCCAAGCCAGAGGAGTTTATCTCTTCAACAGCAAGGATGTGAGATACTTCTCCTGCAGCATAGTTGACTATATTATTTTTTGTGGCATGATAGATTGCATCTGCTTGGGCACCACAGTAGATAGGCATGGAGAATAAAACAACAACAACAAAAAGGAAAGAGCGCCAATTAATCAACCAACCAATCAATCAATCAATCAATCAATCAATCAATCAATCAATCAATCAATCAATCAATCAATCAACCTTTATTTATAAATGACTTTACACACATGGAGTGACCAAAGTGCTGTGCATAATTAAAACCACCAACAATAAAACAAAATAAAAATAAAACACAAATACCAATGATAAACACAGCTTGATGATTTTGGCTCATTCAGTATCAAAAGCCAAGCTATAAAGATGGGTTTTCATAAGAGACCTAAAACCATCCACAGTTGCAGCCATCCTAACAGTTAAAGGGAGATTGTTCCTCAGCTTGGGAGCAACAGTAAGTAAAGTTTATTTATATAGAACTTATCACAGAAAGAAAAATCACAAAGTGCTTCACAAAGAACAAGACAAATGATCATAAAAACAAAACAAAACTTTATAAAATAAAGCACAATGAATATTGGTATTTGTATGAACTTCTATGTATGTGCGCATGTGTGCGCGCGCATGCATACTTGTGTTTGTCTTTGTGCATATGTGCTGAAATCACTATAAACCAGACGTAATCCCATTCAAACCAGACACAATCATGTTCAAACCTGTCCCAATCACATTTATGAAGCAATATAGGATTTTTTAACAAAGACTTGCATGCAAGAATGTTGCATGAGGATCCTTGACAACAGTTTTTATCATGCTGTGGTTGGTGTTAGCCAATCATGAAGAAATGCAATATGGACACATGGCAGAAACCCAACTCACAGGTTAACAGATAAGACTACGTCATAAGAAGTCTTACCTGCATGCTCACTTACACACTTGCAAAAAAAGCTGCAAACGATTCGAGTTCACCTGCTGATCCAGAGCACATGTCAAACCATTTGAAAACATCTTTTAAGAGGAAGTTCACTGATGTTGCACACTCAAACAGTATAAGACATCCAGGTGTGCATGAGTTTAAAAGAACTTTTTATTTTCCATTCATCTGGAAACACAGGAATAAAGGCATATGAACCCAACGTGTGTCACAGCTGGCTGCCATTGCCTACTGAACTGTGCATGCATCACAAAACTCATTATATTAATTTAGCTACAGTTCTGTTACCGACAAAACCTCAGTTAGCTTGTTTACAGCTCTTATATTCTAAACACCTCCTTATTCTTTGAAGTTACGAACCAGGACTCTAGATCCTGGCTGCAGTTCATCTTCATGAGTTTTCCAGTTGTACCCTGTCTTTGCCTTAGTTCGTTCCATTTGAGCTGTCTCAGAAGCCAACTTGTACGCTTCCTGCATCCACTTACTGGCATAAATACCGTGAGAGGTGTTCTGATAGGTAGGTGTCAATCAAAACATCATATCCACCGGTGGTCAAGGACTCCTGCCATAAAGAGGGTGGTACGGTGCATATCTGGTTGCTTTACTGTGCATACAGTTATATGCTTTAACCAACTCTTCCAATCTGACTTCTGCTTCTCTGTCAAGGTCCTGAGCATGGAGAGGAGGGTTCGGTTAAACCTTTCCGATTGCCCACTCCCGGCTGCATGATAGGGTGTAGTATGGGAACCTTGCATGCCACAATACGTTTGTTTTCAAATTCTTTGCCTTGATCATGATGCAGCTTAGCTGGGAAGCCAAACTTCAGGGCAATGCCTCCAAAGATCTTGTCTGCAGCAGTTCTTGCTGATTTGTTTGTACATTTTTAGGCTTGTGCAAAACGGGTAAAATGGTCTATAAGCACTAAGATGTACTCATAACCTCCTTTATGTCGCTTCAAATGAAGGAAGTCAATGGAAACCATCTCGAATGGATACGTTGGTTCTATGTTGACCAGTGGTGCTCTCATGATCCAGTTTGGGCACTTCCGCTTCAGACAGCTACACACCTTAGTCACATAGTGCTCCACATCCTTCTTCATGTACAGCCAATAAAATCGGTCTCGGATCAGGTCCAATGTTCTCTCCACACTAAGGTGTCCCATTTCCTAATGCAGCTCTTGGCAGATTCGCTGGTGGAATATCTTGGGGAGCACCAGTTGTACTTGGGTGGAGGACTTCCTGAATAAAAGGCCATCTTCATCAACATACAACTTGTTCCTGTCCCTGGCAAACACAGAAAATCAATTCCGCCAACTCCTTCAGCAATGCTGGGCCACTGGTCTTTCATCACGTACTCACACACCCTGCCAAACACTGGGTCTTCTTCCTGCGCCTTTCTGAGGTCCTCGACTGGTATTCTGGACACTGGTGATGTTATGTGTTCCTGTTCGTCATTACACACTGCTGTTATGACTGATGGACATAGCCATGGCCCTTGATCATGGGATGTTAGCTGTACTAATTGTGTAACAGAAGAGATTACCTCTGGTTCCATCTCCTGGATGCATGTGCACATGTACTCCTCCATGTCCAGGGCCATTCTGGGCAGCCCATCAGTGTCTCCATTCACCTTCTCAGGTCAGTACCTGATGGAGAATTTGAAGTCTGCTAGTTTGACAATCTGGTTGTGGGTGGTGGTGTTTAGCTCTGCTGTTGTTAACACATAGGTTAGTGGGTTATTGCCTGTGTAAACAATGAAAGATGGTGCATGATAGAGATACTCTCTAAAACGTTCACAAATTGCACATTTCATTGTGAAGAACTCTAACTTTCCAAGATGAAGGTGGTCATTCTTTTCTGGAGAAGTCAGTGTTTTGGACCCATAACCTATAACTACCAACTTTCCTTGTTGTCTTTGGTATAAATCTGTGCCGAGGCCTTCCCGGGAGGCATCGCAATGCAAGACAAACATTTTCTCGAAGTCAGGGTAACAGCGGGAGAGATAGCAGCTGGCAGAGTACCTCCCCATGCTGCTTGGTCCATTCAACCGGGTGGCTTGAGGGGAACTGGTCTGAGTTCTTTTGTTTTCCTTTGTTTTTGAGCCTCCAGATACTCTTTCACCTCCTTAAGGAGTGGTTTGGGGACAGATGTATAAGTCTGCCTTACTGGGGTTGTGTCACTCAGTCTGATTTTTAACTGCAGTGATGGAATGCACCCCACATCATTTTCATCCTTAGAAAATGCATTACACTCATAACAGAGCATCCTCCTCACTTTCTCCTTCTGCTCAGTGGTCAGGTGGTCAATGGACACTGGTGGGTTCTACAGGTCATGTTTGGATTCATTTGATTGTTTCCATTCTGCTTGTAGCTTGTAAAAGGCAGGACCATTGTTATTGTTAGCAGGTGGGGTTATTTCCATTGGGCAAACTGCCTTAATCTGCTGTACGTATCCCAGTGGAGTACATGGTGTCAGGGTGATGTATGAATGGCTGTCGTTTGTAACTGGGATTGCTACAACTGGTTTCTCTTTTTCAAGCATACAACGCTTTTGGAGATGTTCAAACTCTCCGGCCATTTTGGGATCTCGTCTGGCTCAAACAGTACTTCTTGTTTTCTTGCGAGGGAACCCATCCTTACACTGCACTTCACCTCTTTGGTTTGACCTGCCAGCATGACTGTTTTTAAACGTCCCATTCTCATTACTGCTCCCTCATCTTGTGAGTGCTATTTACTGAAGTGGATTAGCACATCAGCCCTTTTACAGTCAAATGAGAAAACGTTTTTCACTGCTAGAGAAGTGACATCTGGGTGTTGTTGCATTCCATTTTTTACTTAATGTTTGACAACGTTGTAGCTGATAATTGGTGGCTCAGCGACAAGCACATGCACAAGCAGCTCTGGATTCAGACCCCACTTTAATCCAAGTTTGACTTTTATTTCAAAAACTCTCATTGATGATGGTGACCTGGGAACATGTATCCCACAATGTCTTGGTTGGCACATCCTCAAAGAAACAGTCCACCATGCATTTGTTTCCAATAAGAGACTTCAACTTGGTGCGATGGTGTATAGAGAGATGGTTAGCATAAATGCTCTAAGGTTTCATGGTCAATCCTCTTGTTCCTCTGGAGCCCCTCCAGAAATATCCCAACTGTCCACATTTAGAACAGTGTTCAGTTTTGCTCCTCACATTCCTTACATCCCCTTTTCACACTTTGTTTTGCTTGGTGTGCAGACTGAGCGCTAATCATGCTTTTCTTCATCTCAACAATTTGTCTCTTTAATATTGCCTTCAGCTGGGGCAGGGTCAGGTCACGTTTTATTTCCAGCATGTCACAAATATTTAAACCAGGGCTGATTGATTTAATCACAGCTTCTATGACTTCTGCTTCACTGTGTCCTTTACTCAGGCTTTACTCAATCTGGTGCATCAAAGATCGTGTCTGACAGCCTGCTTTCTGCCCCTTCTCTCTAATCTGACCGCAAATTTTAAATTCTCGCCGTATGGTCACTTCAGGAAGTTTGTTCACTGTGGTCGGCATCACATTGTCAGTTCTCTGAGGCATGCTGATCTGTTTACTCAGTCTCCTTAATTCCTCTTACGAAAGCTGACTATTTTTTGCTAGCTCGCTCTTTTCTGTTTCAGCCTGGCTGTCTTGTGACTTGTACGTCACACTGTAAAATTAGCATTCATGGAGTCACCCACCTTGGTTTGCAAGGGATGGCTGTGTTGATTTAGTGGCCGGGAGAGATCAGAGCACGTCTCGGCTAGTGGAAGCTAACTATTAGCATTAGCATCTACACAATATTGCAGAATGCATTCAGGCTTGTTATTTTTAGAGAAAACACATTAATGTTGCATTTTTTAACCCAAGGAAGATCGAACAGAGGCAGTGGAAGAGTGACATTGCTGTTAGCCAATCAGAGGCGAGATGTACGCATACCGTAAATCCTCTAATACAGGCCCGGGCCTTTATTTACTCAAGCGCATCCTGGTTCAGGCCTTTATTGGAAGGAGGCCAGAATTAGAGGCAGGCCTATATTTCAATTTGAGCAAAATAAACTACCAGTAGAATGAATAAAAACAAGATTTTGTGTCTATTTGAGCGGTGACTGAAGTCTCACATGCAAATCAAAAGTGATGATTGCTGAGTTTCACTCAGGTGACCCTGCCGCCGCGCTGAACTCAAATAGTGGACAGGAAGTGTTTTGCTCTACTATAAAACACAGCGTGACGGATGAAAGTGAGTGTTCTAAATGTGCTGGCACAGACGTGATATCTTCCTTTAGGTTATGACTCATTTCATTTTAAAAGTCGGACTTATAACTAACGTTTTATGCCTTTTTAAATCCACATTTCTGGTACATTTGTTTGATTTTATATTTTTATTAAGGTACCGGAATTAATGCCACGTTACAACACTGAGCTAACTGCTAAAAACATTAGCACTCATATAGCATAAGCTATTAGCGGTGAGGACACGTGAAAACAGTATCAAACTGTTTACCTGCTGTTTTTGTAGCTGCGTTTCTAAATTACTGTGAGGTTATGGGGCCTGTGTTCATAAATCCTGCCAGTAGGTGGCAGTGTGACTCTTTGGAATATGTGTTGCTTGGATGTGCCTGATCTCCGCCTGAGTAAAAACGAAAGTAAAAAACTGTTCCCTGAAGTAGTTGCCTGCTAGTCTGTTTTTGCTCACCTTCGATACAACAAACAATAAAACGCCATAAAAATCTTTAGTAAGCCCTTACCTTTGATGAAGTGATCACTGCAAACTAGCATTATCCGTTCTGTTTCTGCTCATCTTGCAGCCGGAGATTATGATCCACTAGTCCGCCGTTACCGTAAAACGTGGAATGCGTGCGCCTCAAAAAATCGAGTGAGGGCTCACTTTACCGTCGATCTCCGGACAAAAACCACACGTTTCTAATAGTAGCCCCGGCCACTATTAGAGACCGGCCTTTATTTACCCCCGCTGACAGCGAGACCGGCTAATATAGGAGACCCGGCCGGTAATGGAGTACAGGCCAATATTAGAGGATTTACGGTATCATGAATATTAATCAGTGAGACAGTAAGGCCAAATACTGCCTGACAGAAAACATATATTTTATTCACATGTGGAGTTTTTACAGTGACGGGAATAACTGTGCTAATAACGGAATTAGTTTTTGCAGTAATGTGTAAATCGTTACGATGCTGTTTTCGTTACTGATGCAGCATGAGAGTGTTACTATAATTCAGCAGCATGGTGTGTTGAAACTGTCATCACCTGACTCAAAGCTAAAGGGGCGAATGTTTACATCCAAGCTCATCCCGGCCAGTGAGCAACGAGGAAGACATGACTGTGGGACTTCCCATATAAGGAAGATCCACTCACCTGTTCACAGCTCAGACATCAGTTCATTCACTCCTTTTCTTGATTTCCGATCTTCCTAGATGATTCTCCAGTCATCCTCATTCATCCATTCACCAAATTATATACTGGACCTAGTTTACAGGCAAAAAATACTACTACTATTATTTAAAGAGATAAAATGCAAGTCTCTATGTGAAATTTAACTTATGCCTAGGAACAAAGTGCTTTTCTACATCAGTTGTGTGTATTGCAAGACTCATGAAGCAATCTTATGAAGATCCACTCCTGTTCTACAGATTGCAATTACACATTTTATTTGATTGGGGTCTTGTTTCATATCGCACAGTGACATTGGAACAGTTTAGATTAGTGTTTCTTCATTCAGTGTCTTTTTATTAGAGTCATTCAGTTTTATGGGTGAGGGTTAGATAGAAGCTTTTGTAAATTACATGCTACAACGGCTTGCCATAGTCCCGCTGCGGTGTTGATCAGACTCGTAGCAGCAACCTGGCTCCAGGTAGCTGCTACAAGTCTGCCCCATACCACTGCAGGCTGCAGACATCTACTAATAAATGGGATGGTGGGGATTTTCCTTCTGCTTGTAGAGTTTAGTAATCTTTTAGTTTAGTTTTTTCAGAACCCCACTTGATTGTGAGCGTGCTACCCGCTAGCATTAGCATTAGCCAATCTGCTCGTAGTTCACTTTTGATCCCAAACTTTGGACCATTTCTACCTTTTACAATGGTTTGTGTCTCTGCTGGTTTCTTTATTTTCCTCCACAGCACCTAGATGACCACGCAGTGCGCCAGTAAAATGTGTTCAGGCTGTGGTGCACACTTTTAACGAAGCCTCGAATCAGTAATAAATGATTCGATGAATTTAATGAATCAAACCATTTGAAGATTTGTTTCAGCCCTACATGTCACTATAACTCACATCGTATTTACTTCCTCCTGTACGCCTGAAAAAACGGATCAAAACTGAAAATCAAGCTGTCTTCATTTTAAAATTTTATTAGTAAAGCCTTACTGCTCCCAAGTCAACATATTTTAATGATGCTTTACATTCCTCACACAGCCATGACTTGTTATGTCGTTAGGATAAAAAGATGTTTCAGGACAGAAAAGGATCGAGTTAAACTAGTTTAGCCAGTGGAGACTCTGGAAGCCATTGAGTCATTGATCGCAGGATTCTTGAGTCTACTATGAGCACAGGGCTATTCTCTTTCTCCTTCACCCTTCTTCCTTTTCTCATCCTTTGTTGTGGTCACTGGGACAATCGGTTACAGCCCAACGGAATGGAAACCACTCATTCAGTCTTCTGCTACAGCAAACTATTAAACCGAGGATCCGGTTACTTTGTCTGGGAAGAAAGTCATACTCAGGAGGGAGGCTTTGCTCTACAGAACACTTCAGCGTAATCCCGGCTCACAGAAAACACTGTGTGAGCCGCTCACCTGGCGGAGTTCCTCAAATCACAGTGACAACAGACAGATTCGTTTCAAAATGATGATTAATCCAAATATCACATCCAGTCTTTGCAGTATTTGTGTTTTGTTTGAATCAAGTGTTCTGCCAATATCTATTTGTGTTGGACATTTTAGGGTCAGAGTGGAAGTGGCTTCATTCCCAAAGCAGTCAAAGAAATAGCAGAAGACAAACACAACTGGGATGGTGAGGAAGATAAACATTCTCCCTCCGAAACCTAATACATCTCATTCCTTTGAATTAGTCTGTCTGTGTGTCTCACTAAGGAAACAATGGTGATTTCTGTTTGAGTCTTGTGGCTTCCAACCCCAGACCTTGTCTCCCTGTCTGAGCGACAGAAATGGCGAGTCGTGGTCATCGTATAAGCTTTGTTTTCCACAGCGCTTGCTCACTGCTGTCCAGCCCACATCTGCCTTCTCAATTAATAATCATGTTTGTGCTCTACATTTGTTTGTGCTCTTAGATGCTTTTTTGTAATGAAACTCAGACTTTCTGGTATTTAATGGAATCCTGGGTGATGACATCATTCTTATGGTTTCTGGTCCTGTGGCTGTTTCCTGTAGAGAATGTAGCTCGCAGAGACTGCCACAGCTGTTTTCTAGTGCGTCGGTGTGATGAAATGAAGAATAGAATAAGTCTTGCCGACGTTCTGCTTACCACAATTAAGAGCAGACCCGCTGTGTGCCGGAGAACGCACAGGATGAGAGAGCAACATTTGCCATCTCTTCTGAGACATGACAATGGGAACAAAGTATTACAGCCCAGAAAATGTCATCGTGAGACCCAGCTCTATTGTTCCATCTTATCATCACTGTTAGTCATTCAAAAGCAGGATGAAAACAATGTGTAAGTCATCCTTTAGTCTGTTTTATCTTAAGAAAGGAACCAGGTCTTCAAATGTTCAAACCTTTGACTGGTTATTGTGAAATAAGAGATGTAGATACAGAAACCACCAATGGCTACATTTAATGTTCCTAAGAATATACTTGATTAAAATTTTCACTAACTGAACTGCTGAATCCTTGTCCACATGAGCATATGTCCCAAATGGACTTTTTCTTGTTTAATAGGTACCAACTCCCCTCCATAGAGGACCTGTACACCTCCAGGACATTGAGGCGTGCAGGTCGGCTCACAGCTGACCCGACTCAACCTGGCCACTGTCTCTTTGACCCGCTCCCATCTGGCAGGAGGTTCAGATCCATTCGGACCAGAACCTCTTGCCACAAGAACAGTTTCTTCCCCTCTGCTGTTGGACTCATGAATGTCAATCCTAGGGCTGCCCACTCCAGTCGCTTGGTCCCAGTCACATGACCCGGTGTTGTGTTTGTACCTGAAGCTGATCCACTCTGATTAGTACCTGCACTGTGTGTATAGTAGCTGCTTCTCTAACTATTGCCACCTTTTATAATAATTATTTTAGCATGAATATATTATTACTTCCTATATTTGCTTATCTCTTATTTTTTATCTTTCTTTTTGCACCAAGTACCGCAGCAATTTCCTAATGTTGTGATTTCTCACACATCTGGCAATAAAACCCTTCTGATTCTGAACTTGAAAAAGGACATCATGAGGATTGATTTCCAGCCTAAAATTGTCAGAGTCAGAAAATGATCAGGGTTGGGCGGTACCTTTAAACATGTCGTAAATTGTAACAAACAGAACTCAGGTGTGCTACTGCTGGATGTAATATCAGAGTGTTTCAAGCTTTTTTTAAAGCCACAATATGCAACATTTTCATATTTTAAATCATGTTCTTGAGCCAGTATGTGCTAAAATGACCCTTTACAGAGTTAATGAGATGTCACTCAGACCCCCACCGCCCTCTGTGGCCAGAATATCGCACTTGGAAATTCAGAGTGCCGGTCCGGTCACTGTTGGACTTAGAAATAAAAGGAGCTGACATACCTGGTGCTGCAGTCTGCTTCCAGCACGTTTCCTGCATGTTTTAGATCATGAACACAGCTGATTTGTTTGATTCAAGGATGAACCGCTCCTGTAGACACTAATGAAGGCTGAGGAGACATTTCAGCAGTTAGATTAAGGTGTTAAAAAGACGAACACACAGCGAGGAGATACGTTTAGTTTTTGTTTCTACTAAACAGACACTAGAGGGTGCTAAGAGCAAGCTAAAACTGCCAAGTTTGCCTTTAACATGTTCACTCTGTATTTTTTAAAAAAAACAAAAAAAAAGTGCAACAAGCCATTTTTTAAAAAGGTCTTCCATCCATCCATCCATCCATCCATCCATCCATCCATCCATCCATCCATCCATCCATCCATCCATCCATCCATCCATCCATCCATCCATCGTTTCACTGATTCACTGTCTTAGATCGTTGCAATTTAAACAAACAATAAAATATTCATTGTTACGGAAATCAGTCAATGAGACATTCTGTCATCAACCCATTAAAGGAGGAGGAGAAGCAAATAAATTCTTTTTCAAAATAAAAGACTTCAGTACCTCTATCTGCTCATGTCTCAAAGAAAAGCCCATGTCTAAATGTATGGGTATGAGCCCATTACGATGGCTACTCATCATTAGAGCCTTTACGTCTAATGTAATGTTGGTAGTGATACACATTGATTGATTGTTTGACTGATTCTTTGTTGGTATAATGTTCTTTTTGTGGTATGCTACAAATTAATTGCCCTTTGGGACCAATAAAGTTTTCTGAATCTGAATAAATCGTCCAAAGTTGATTCCAAAGCAGTTTAAAACAAGTACCATTCCTGAGCAGACGCCATCTTTGTAGTTGTTCTCCGTTGCAGCTTTGGCGTTAAGCCCGCCCAACATTTCTCTACAAACATAGAGCGCTGTGATTGGTCCAAATTAAAATGGTTTGGGCCAATGGTAGACCTGCTGAGGCTACAACAGAGCATGGATAGACTGACTTGCTGGGCAAAATCTTTTTCTCCTGTTACGGTTTGTCTGGATTTCAAGGCTATTGATTGATGGTCTACGCTACGGTTTGGTGTTAAAAAGAATTTCTGCCATTGAAGCACTTTCATGTACTGCCAGTTTGTGAATGTTTCTGTGAATGGGTGAATATCTGATGTGTTGTAAAGCTCCTTGGGGAGTTGTAGAACACTACAAGGGGCTATATAGATACAGACCATTTACCATTTTTCCACTTACCATGTAATGTTTTGGGGAGCTGTAAAATAAAGATATAATGCAACATTTTTTGATGAAGAGAGTTATGGAGATATCCTTCTACAAAGTTGTGTATCATTACTTTCAAAAAACGGAAAGCCTCTCGTTGATAAGTGTGTTAAATTTCACACGTTTGTCTGACCAACTGAAAGTGGTTTAATGATAAACCTCTCCATTCCATCTCTTGAACACTAACTAATATTTTGAAAAAGTTTCAGATTCCAGTTTTACTCTGCAAACTAATGTGTTTGCATGTTAAAGGGAAAGAGAAAGACACTCACATTGAGGATTCTCAGAAGCCATTGAACTTCTGCTAAGCACCAGTGGCAGCTTCTACCACTTGATCTCAAGTGTGCAGTTGAGGTACAAGGTGATGAAGCAATAATCGTTCACACAAAGATTTGTCACTAAACCTTTCACCAATACCTGTCAGCAAGTAGTACCATGGATGGAGCAATTGCTCTTGAGGGAATCTCCCTCACTGTAGTTAAAAAGTTTAGCCCTGCAGCTTCTCACTGGGTTTGATGCTTCAAGTCTCCTTTCCGCAATCTTGAATGAAGCATGGCACCATTTGGCTCAAGATTTATAAAAGTATTTATGAGAATATTTTCTGCTCCCAAATGTTGACCACTTTCCATTGTCATTTTGCAAACACCCCTAAAATTCATAATGAGTTTCTCTGGCTTTGAGAAGGTCTGACTCGTCAGTCACTGAGTGAAACATACGGAAAATTTGGCAACCAGAATACTTAAAGACTGTTATTTTGTGCTGACACAGACTTTTAAGAGATTTGATGACATCCTCGCTGGACAATCCTTTCTTTTTCTTTTGGTGGAGCATAACGAGGCATTTCAGCAAGATGTCAGGCTTTAAACCCTTCCCCCAGTGTTGCAGACACTATTTCTGTACATTGCACATATGATATTTATAGAATAGAGATGATTTCTCCTTCTCACATGAACTTGTTTCACCCTTGAATCAACAGTGTCAAACAATATTAAACCAAGAAACACACTTTATTTCTCTTGGCAGCTCTAAAAATGCTCATCTTGAGAATAAACTTGTATCGGCTCGTGTCGTAAATCCTTCCACTGCATATCTTATAAAGTTTTATAATTGTGTTTTTAGTGCAAAATGATAAAATCAACCATAAGCTTGCTTGCCATGAATGGTGCAGAGAATAAACACAAGAAGATCCGCTCCATTGACTGGAATTCCACTTTCTACTGCTGCTGCTGTGAAACATGGTGCACCTAATTGTACAGCGGTCACCCACTAGGTCTAAATAGGGTTCGAGACCACACAGTACGATACATGCCCACTGTAGGAAACTCACACGGATTCAAACTGTGAACCATTTTCACACATTGTTTTACTTTAGGACAGTGTTTCTCAACCCTGGTCCTCAGCGCCCCCCTGCTCTGCATGTTTTCCATGTTGCCCTTTCAAACACCAGTGTTTTACCTGCTGCCACACACCTGACACAAATGAGTGAGTGATTAACAGGCTTCTGCAGCCATGTGCTGAAGCAGAGACATGGAAAACATGCAGGACAGGGGGGCGCTGAGGACCAGGGTTGAGAAACCCTGTTTTAGGATAATCTAACATCTCAAAATAATTCATTTTCCTTTAAATCTTTAGTACATAATGAACCTCCTAAAGACAGGATCACGTGTCATGCACTATAACGTGAATTCATGAGACAAAGGCGCTTACTTTGTTGAATCATCTTCAAATATTCTTGTTTGATTGACCTGATGGTAAATGACCTGTATTTGATTGCCTTCTAGGGTTCTACAACCCCCCAAGGTGCTTTACAACACGTCACACACACACACACACACACAAACACACACACACATCCTTGTCTTTATCTCTTAGTGAGGACCATCCATTCACTTCCATTCATTTATTTTCATTTTAGTGACTGTATTATGCCTAACCCATACCCAAACCCTAACCATAACCAGTGTTGCTGTATTCCTAACCCTAACCTCAACAAAAACCTAATTCACACCAGACCTCTAAACCCAACTGGTAAGCTTTTAAAAAAAATGAGGACCAGAAAAATGTCCTCACTCTGTTGGTTAAAAAGTTGTTTTGGTCCTCAGTATGTAGTAAGTACAAGAACACACACGCATGCACACACACTGGTGATGATGAGCTACATTGTAACCACAGCTGCCCTGGGGCACACTGATGGTAGCTGGTAAAAGATATTTTTTGTTTGTTTCCTTTTAAGGCTGTGAAGCAGAAATATTGAACTCTTTCAAAGGGGGTAATCCTTTTCTATACCCACTGTAACAGGGGTGCCCAATCCTGGGCCTGGAGGGCCGGTATCCAGCACGTTTTAGTGGTTTCTCTGCTCCAACACACTTGATTCAGTGGTTGAATCACCTGTGCAGCAGCTCATCAGGCTCTGCAGAAGCCTGTTAAAGGGACAAATTTGCAACTTTTTAATATTTTTAATCATGTTCTTGAGCCAGTATGTGCTAAAATGACCCTTTACAGGGTCAATGAAAGGCCACCCAGCCCCTGCCGTGTGGCCAGAATATTCCACTTGCAACTTCACAGTTGCCGTTCTGGTCTATTGGGACTTGGAAAAATTTGAGCTGACATACCTGGCTCTGCAGTCTGGTTCCAGCATGTTTCCTGCATGTTTTAGATCGTGAACACAGCTGATTTGTTTAACTTAGTGATGAATAACTCCTGTAGACACTAATGAAGGCTGGGGAGACACTTCAGCAGTTAGATTAAGGTGTTAAAAAGACAAACGCACAGCGAGGAGATACGTTTTACTTTTGGTTTCGCCAACAAACACTAGGGGGTGCTAAAAACAAGCCAAAACTGACTAATGTCCCTTTAATCACCTGTTGATTGAAATCAGGTGTGTTGAAACAGAGTTAAAACTAAAACATGCTGGATACCGGCCCTCCAGGACCAGGATAGGCACCCCTACACTGTAATCTCATTGAATTTCTGATGCAGATCTTTGTTAGTGATAACTCTTAAGATTTGATTGGTTAACATGTTTTCCTCTTTTAAAATAATTAAAGAGATTTAATACAAAAGATTGATAAAGAATCACGTACTCTTTCTCCTCAGACTCTTAAGATTATATCCACATGTTGACCCCTACTGAACAAGACAAATTGATGTGGATTTTTCTCCATCACTGGTGTTTAGATCACCCCCTCTGACACATTTAAATTAGCAGTGGTTAGGTGTTTTTTACAGATACACAGCTAGATTCATTCAAATTCTTTTCCCTAGGTCACCTCTGTCTGGTCTGGCCTACAAAAACCACATGCCGGGGTCACTGCGCTCTCGTCAAGCCAAACCAGACCCATAATTTTGCTTTTGTTTAAGATGTAGCCTCAAACTCTGAAATATAGAGACCTAGGCCAGCCTGAGAAGGTCAGAAGGAAAGAGTTAGATAGAGGATCGAAAAGGCTGAAAGAAGACAAGAAATAATATTAAAAAAAGAAAAAGCATTAGAAGTGAGACTGGATAAGGAGCAATTCTAGACTGTTGTTGAAAGTTGAGAGGTTTCTATTCTGTTGAGGAAGTCTTTATTATACACTCTGTGTGTGGACAGGAAGAGCTGCGTAACACGGCCCAGATCTCGCCAAACCACCAGCCATTACTGACCGCTGCTGACCATTACACCCAAAGAGCTGGAACTATTTTTGGATCCTAAGCTTTCCCCAGGTTAAGGCAGCCCGTTCACACCTCATGTCCACTCAGACGGACACCAGATTGCTTATTTTCAGTTTTATTTCTCTACAACACCTTTATATCACATCTCTGCAAAGTAAGATCACTTCTTTTTTTCTTCTGTCATTTAAACAATTTAAAGAAAAAAAGTTGAATGACTTTCTCTAATTTTCCAGTTGATGTTTTTTTGTTTTAATCAAATCTTTTTTGTAAAATCTGGTATGTAAAAAGAATAAAAGTTAGGTGCACCATTGCAATAGTGGCGTGATATGTTTAAATCAACAGTGTCACTTTAGTTGTTTGTACTGTGCAAAGCTAATAATTTAAAGAGGAAAATTACATATTTAACTGTATAAATTTACACAATTTATTCACATTATTTAAACATTGTTGACATTTAGCTGAGCCAAACCAGAGCTCAGCTCTTGATGAAACAACTTTTCTGCCAATCATCACCTTGTGCTAAAATCAAAAGAGGTCACAAAACACAAGTCATAAAGCTTCCATTGTACAAATGGAGCATTGTGGAGGTGGTGTGGCGTGGGGGTGATGGACTGAAACCCCAAAACCTCAACCTTCCTTTAAGAAAAACAAGCCAGTTTTATTTGAGAGCCAGTAGAGTACATTATACCCCTCTGACCTCAGGAAGCTTTCCTTTTCAGCCGAGCTTTGGACGCACTGCTCCATCACGAGGGGACTGGGCAGATCTATGACACAGTAACGGCCAAAAGGCATTGTGGCCCTGGCCACATATCCAGCATAATTTGGCTCCCGAGGCTTTGTTTTATGGGAAACTAATGCTCTGACAGAGGATGGGCAAAAACAACAGGGTTTGTGCTTGGCATCCGGGATTGTTTTGAAAATTATATGACAAATTACTTGGCTCAGATGATCTGTTGTAAAAACATCCACAGACATTCATGTCAGGGTCAGATTTAGAGTACAGAGTATTCTGATGCAGAGTGACATTTACACACAGGGGTGTGTCGGGGGGCTGGCCACCTCAGGTGCCCTCCCAAAACTGAGACAAATTAACGCTTATAACATGCAAACAATAAAATATCAAAGATGACATTTTCACAGTGAAGATCAAAAGTCTGATTGTAAGTGAATGCAGTAGTGGTCTCCATCCACATTGGTCCAGGAAGGGGAATCAGTTGGTTTGATGCAAAATACAATCAGAGGACAATAAATATTCGAGTAAGTATTATGAAGTTTGTTAAGTAAAGTTCTGCGAAATTTTCACAGAACTTGTAACTCAAAAACAATTATTGCTACCAGTAACATACCATACCATAGCTTACCATACCATACCATAGCTTACCATACCATACCATAGCTTACCATACCATACCATGTCATACCATACCATAGCTTACCATACCATACCATACCATACCATACCATACCATACCATACCATAGCTTACATACCATAGCGCACCACACCACACCTTACCATACCACACCACACCATAACATAGCTTACCATACCATACCATACCATACCATAGCTTACATACCATAGCGCACCACACCACACCTTACCATACCACACCACACCATAACATAGCTTACCATACCATACCATACCATACCATTCCATAGCTTATATACCATAGCGCACCACACCACACCTTACCATACCACACCACACCATAACATAGCTTACCATACCATACCATACCATACCATACCATACCATACCATACCATACCATACCATACCATAGCTTACATACCATAGCGCACCACACCACACCTTACCATACCACACCACACCATAACATAGCTTACCATACCATACCATACCATACCATAGCTTACATACCATAGCGCACCACACCACACCTTACCATACCACACCACACCATAACATAGCTTACCATACCATACCATACCATACCATACCATAGCTTACATACCATAGCGCACCACACCACACCTTACCATACCACACCACACCATAACATAGCTTACCATATCATACCATACCATAGCTTACCATACCATACCATACCATACCATACCATACCATACCATACCATACCATACCATAGCTTACATACCATAGCGCACCACACCACACCTTACCATACCACACCACACCATAACATAGCTTACCATACCATACCATACCATACCATACCATACCATACCATACCATACCATACCATACCATACCATACCATAGCTTATATACCATAGCGCACCACACCATACCATTTTATTTGTATAGCACTTTCAGACACAACAGGAGGGTTGTATAAAGTGCTGAACAGTTGCAAAATATAAAAGCAAGATGACACATTGAACAATTAAAAGAAAAAAATAGCATTTTTAGAAACCTAAAAGTAAAAGCATGTAAGAAAAGGAGGACACGAAAACAATCTATTGAGGATGACACCAAGTAAAAAGCGAGAGAAATGAAGTGAGATTTTAGGTGAAATTTAAATGTTGAGATGGAAGGGGCTTGACAGATTTTGAGAGCATTTCACAGCTTGGGCTCACAAACTGAGAACGCTTTATCACTGTGAGTCTTACAAGATCTCTGGTCCGACAGGAGCTAGTCAACTGATCTGTGTGAGAGTGGGGTTGGTTTATAACGCTTCATCACCCATTAGCTTCGAAAAAATTAACATGCATGCTTATTTTTTAGAAATCCTGCCCCATGCTCCTTTAAGTTTGGAAATTTGTCTGAGTTGGAAAAAGCACGATTTTACCTGAACATCCAATTTCAGTTTGGAATCAGTTACACCAAGCATCACAGCTGATGAGCTGATCAAAATGGGGGAAGCTAGCTTAAGATTTGGTTGCAGGTGAATACTTCATGTAAGTGTCACCATGCTAGCCCGACAGCATTTTATCTCTTGTATTTTGCGGAGTTTTATTGTGGATAACAAAGAAGTTAGTTAGCTTTTCTTTTTCACTTTCAAATACCACAGCGGCTGTAGTGCCACGAGCAACCTTTGAAATCTCGTGGACAACAGGTGAAAAGCTTTCAAAAACTCCCAAACCTCCTTTTTTTTGCTCTCCCATGCACACACGCACACACATGAATGAGGTTTCTCAATGAGCCCAAAGTTCAACCTGAACCCAAAATGACCTGACAGACTTGATGCCCAAACCCACATGGAGAGTGATACACACATTTTTCTGACTTCACATGCACACTGATGACATTCCTCACACTGAAAAATACAAAAAAAAAAAAAA
>SSNS01000061.1:435372-500372 GCA_006937985.1 Aphyosemion australe
CTTCATGTGCTCCTATTGCTCTCCTTTCCCCTCTGGACTAATTGTGTGATGGTGGGTTCTTGTAGTTTTATAAACTGCAAATTAAACTGAAGCAAACATCTTTGCTGTGAACTAAATTTACTGTGTATCTTCATTCCTTTACTGATCTCTGCATTTATGAAGTTTCAATTTGGAAATGTATTTTTAAAGAACTTCCTCTACCACATTATTGTAACAACTTGAATGGAATTATATGTAAACATGACCTATAGTTTCCTCAATTTGTGAATTTCCAGCTGTTTTTGAAATTACAAATGTTTGTAAAGCTTAAGCATGGTCTCCTTTTATTGATTGAGCAGTTATTGTATATATTTGAAGTGTAATTGTTTTATTTATTGTCTAAATTTGTGACTGAGCAATAAGCAGTTCAGCAGGTATGGCCCACATCCGGCACCCATGGCAGATCTGGCTCACATACCGCAATGAATGACGGCCCACCACTGGCCCACATCTGGTTTGCCGAGTCCGAGCCGCCCCTGCCTGAGCTGGGCCTGGTGTGGGCCAGTGCAGGTTACCACAACTGGCCCAGTGCTGGAACGGCTATGGGCCATACATGGCCCACCTCTGGCAAACTGGCCTGGGCCAGTGGGGGCCCCTCATTCATTGCGGTATGTTGGCCAGATGTAAGTGCCAGATGTGGGCCACATCTGGCCCAGACCAATTTTGCTACCTGGGCAGACTAGATTATATTCCTCTACCATTTAATTTCAGATTTCATGCAGCCCATAAACAACTGTGTTATGACGGCAGCACAGATAGATCTTTGAACTGGGCAAGATTTCAGGAATGCTAATGGCATGTAAGCTGACTCTGCCAGTTCATGCATCATGTCATTTTGATGTATCCATCTATTCATCCATGATTAGTTAGTTGTGTGTGTTAAAACGGTGTAATCATAAAACTCATCTTGCATGAGTGGTTAAAATTAACAAGTGTGATTGTATGAGCTGAATGTAGAGCAAAGTCCCCATAGATAAAAATAAACAAATTTTATATTAGAATCCTTAAAATGTATTTATTGTGGTGTCCTGTTGAGAAATTAGGGACTCGTTTTGGTTTTGGTCAACTCTGAAGGAACTCTGAGTGTTTCCCCTTGACATAATCAGTGTCCCTACACTGGCAGTGAAGTTCTGAAAAAACGTCACTGGCAACACATGCTTTGGTTTTTAAATATAATTAGCATTTAAGGCATTATAGCATTATAGCTTTTTCTCACATGCATGTTTACACTGGCAAGTTTAAGATGATTGGCATAGCTTGTATAAATAAAATGTTCTTTTTGAATTTCATGGTTAAATAAGTTGGGTTGTGACATAAATTGGGGTCTTGTCCGGGATTGGGGTCTTGTCCGGGATGTTAAGAACTTATAATCAAGGCCCCATCAATATCTCTCTGAATATTAAATGTTTAAATTTTGAGAAAAATGGACCACAACTATCCACTTGCAGCTACCACATTCCACAGTTCTAACGTGTCAAATCTTGACACCCTTCTCCTCCTCTTACACCTTCATTATGGTGTCTTTCAGTAATACCTGGGGGGTCTCATGGCTTTTTCACTATACATGGAAAGTTGTGTCAAACTATACACATACAAATTTTAATTTTTCCTCTTTAAATTGATGTGGTACACAAAATGATGTTTTGTTGTACTTCAGTTTTGTTGCTATGTGTAGATGTGATTATTGCTTATTTACATCAACAGTATAATGCTAGCAGGATGACGTTTCCTTATGTGATTTAACATAAGCATAGTAAGTATGCAAACTAAACTTTCCTCAGATGTTGAGCCAAAAATCATTCAATTTGTAGAAAGTTTAGTTAATTACTTTTCGTGATTTGGGATGACAGCTGTGGACCTACTGATGACATTAGACTCAGGCCTTAGGGCATTTTTACTTTTAGACTTGAGTGCAGCTTTTGATACTGTGGACCATGCAACTCTGGTGGGAATTTGGGGCACTGTTAGATTGGTTCACTTCTTGTTTAGGTGATAGATCATTTTCTGTTATGTTTCAAGACAAATTCTTCTCAGTTGCTCCTTTAAATTGTGGAGTACCTCAAGGCTCAGTCTTGGGTCCTATTTTGTTCACTATTTACATGCTTTCACTCGGCTCTATTTTTAGAAAACATAATATCCCTTTTCATTGTTATGCTGATGACACGCAATTATATCTCCGGCTGAACCTGGGGATTTCAGACTCTGTAACTTCAAATGAATGCATGTCTCCATGATATTAAATGTAGGATGGCAAATAGTTATCTCCAGTTAAATGAGGACAAGACAGAGATTATTCTTTTTTGGTTCATCAAGTATCATTAATCAAGTCACCTGGGAAATTTATCAGTGAATGTTCATGAGTAGGCAAAAAACCTTGGGCTAATTTCTGATTCAAAATGATTATTTGAAAACCATATATGTTCCATAATTACATCCTGCTTTTTTCAATTAAGGAGAATAGCTAAAATAAAATTGTTCCTATTTCTCCAAAATATGAAAAGTATAACTGCAGGTTTTTTCTTCTCGACTTGATGACTGCAATGCCCTGTATTTTGGTCTATCTTAGTGTGCTATGCATCTGCAGCAGGTGCAAAATGCTGCAGCTAGATTTATAACTGGAAATAAGAAAAGAGAGAGCATTAGTCCTATTTTAATGTCCCTGCACTGGCTCCCAGTCAAATATTGTGTGGTTTTTAAGATTTTGTTATTTGTTTTTAAAGCTCTTAATGGTCTGGTCCCTGCATATATTACTGAACTTCTTACAATAGCGCTCTGTGTCTAAGTTCTGCAAACCAATTACTTTTAACTGTTTGTTTGTCTAGATGTATTGGTTTATTGTTGTTTTTATTGTTTTGTTGTGTTTATTGTTGTATTTATTGTTTTGTTGTTTTATTGTTTGTCTTGTTTTAGTGTTGTTGTTTTGGAAATTGATTGATTGATTGATGTGTAACCATTTATTTAGGTGTGAGAGCAATTAGGCTTTGATTGATAATTGCTGTTTTGTAGGTGTGTATAGTAGTGCTTAATAAATATGGTGTTTGACCTTGGTATTCCATTTTGTGTTGGGCTCATGACAGTACATAATATTAGTGTGACTAGAGAGGCTGAAAAAAATTAGATTAATGTATGATCTTTAATTAATCAATCTAATCAATCTATTTTTTAATCTCATCTAAAAATCTCATCTTGAGGTATTTTCCTTTAAATCCATGACATTATTGTGGCAGACACTTGAAGTTGTTTATTGTGTTAAACAGACTTGAACACATGCAGCCTTGAAGCCTCTGCCTAGTTTGTCCCATCACTAGGTGGAACCAGAGCAATATGAGCCAGGACTAAGACTGATTGTGCAGCTGTTAGACCTCTGGCAACTGGATTGAAGCTGAGTGAGGAGGTAGACTGACAGTGGAAGATCACCTGAGATGCTATGTGAGGTATTAGTTCCTACCACAAATTATCTGGTAAAGTATGATGGTGTGAAGAAAAAATAAGGGTAGGTATGCTGCAGAGGTGATGAGAAGATGGAAAGCAGGTATGTCAACAGCCAGAGCACTAGAGCATCATGTTTGTAGTGTGTATGTTGAAAACAACAGAATGGTAATAACATGACATTATAAATAATATGAGTTACAACAACATTTAATTTCACTCTGGGATCAATAAAGACTAGCCATTAGCTTGTCAGTCCTGTTGGACCTAAATGCTATTTTTCCAAACCAAGACCAGTCAGGACACTGTGTACAATGGGTGAGACATTATTTAAAACATGCATTCAGAAACACTTTTCAGAATCACTGAAATATTCCTTTAAGACTGTGGCCAGCCAAAAATATACAGCACGAGAACACCATGTAGTCTAGACTGTTTTTATTTTTTTTCTCCTGCTATTACTAAATGTTTGTTAAGGTATGTTTTTCATGTCTCAAAGAATGATTTATTTACACCAGTGTGGAGCCTGAAATGCATCCAATGCTACAAACACAATTTCATACTCAAATGCAGATCTGCCACTTTTCATTCCCTGAGAAGCAGACTCAAAAATCAGAGGTTTGTGTGAGTGGAGGCCTCAGAGCAGAGCTCTGACGGTTTACCTGAAGGACAACCACAGTGTAAATCCTCTCCCCTGAAGAAGGATATCCAGGATGTGGCTTTGAAGGAAAACAGATCTCTCTTTCTGTGTGTGTGTGTGTGTGTGTGACAGGGATTCAAACAGACAGAATGTGCGAGAAAGACAAAATACATGAGAAAAAGAGGCGGATTTATCACGCGTGCATGCGTTGGCGTGAGTTCCTCTTTTGCATTTGTGTGTGTGGTCCTCTTTGTGAGGTGGAAAATTATTTTTAAGTTTTAGTTAAATATTTGCTTTTCCTTCAAGTTGTCAGTGACGTTTTTAGAACTACAGCAGGATTTGACACTGCTGAAGTGTGTGTGAAAAGCACTTGAAAGTGCGATGATTTGAATGAGCATGCCAAAAGGAGCTCCCGGGCCTCATTCACTAACGCAGCATATGAGAAGACAACAAAATGCTTGCAATTACGATTATGTTTATTTCATCGCAGTGGTGTTTGAGCCTCGCTCCCTGCAGGATTTACATTGAGAAAATATACAGACACGACTGCAGACATCACAAATGAGTAACTTGGCACCCGTGGCATGATGGCAAAATCCAAACAAAAAGCCCAGTTTGTTTAGTGAGTCTGACCAAAACTTTGTACTGTGGGCAACTCACGTTGGCTACAATTAGTTTTAGTACAAAGGCTGATGTCATTTTCCACCCTGGTGAAGCCACTGTTGCAGATTTAATAAGCATGTGCAGAAAATGTCAACTTGCATGCTTCCATCAATGAAGTTAGGATTGCTAATCAAAGCAGAAGGGACAGACTCCATACAGGACTCTTACGAATAAATCCACAGTTTATAATTTAATATTTATAGAAAACAAAAATATATATAAAAAAATTAAGCCTGGGTCAAAAAGTTAAGGTCCCTTGCTTAAATTTAGCTGGTTTTGTCATAAATACCTCTATCTAAAAATGTGTAAAATGTAAGTTATCAAAGGTCAACTTCATATACTGTACTAGTTACAAGGTGTGACAGTTCATTTTTTCGTATTCGGGTTTTACACCGAGGACACAATAAAGGTTTAATATGGAACATCCATCCATCCATCCATTTTCTCCCGCTTATCCGGAGTCGGGTCGCGGGGGCAGCAGAGGGAAGCCCAGACCTCCCTCTCCCCAGCCACTAGGGCCAGCTCCTCCGGGGGAATCCCAAGGCGTTCCCAGGCCAGCCGAGAGACATAATCTCTCCAGCGTGTCCTGGGTCTTCCTTTGTATGTATTCCTATAATATGGAACAATTTAATAAAAAGCTATAGTAAAAAATAAAACAATACCGTTTAGAGGTGTGCAGAATGAAGATACAGTATTTTCTGCAGCGTGTTGTACGCTCTGCTGAGAAGGTCATTGGCTGCAAACTCCCCTCCATACAGGACCTGTACACCTCCAGGAAATTGAGGCGTGCAGGTCGGCTCACAGCTGACCCGACTCAACCTGGCCACTGTCTCTTTGACCCGCTCCCATCTGGCAGGAGGTTCAGATCCATTCAGACCAGAACCTCTCGCCACAAGAACAGTTTCTTCCCCTCTGCTGTTGGACTCATGAATGTCAATCCTAGGGCTGCCCACTCCAGTCGCTTGGTCCCAGTCACATGACCCGGTGTTGTGTTTGTACCTAAAGCTGATCCACTCTGATTAGTACCTGCACTGTGTATATAGTAGCTGCTTTTCTAGTTATTGCCACTTTTTATAATAATTATTTTATCATGAGTATATTATTACTTCTTATATTTGCTTGTCTCATATTTTTTATCTTTCTTTTTGCACCAAGTACCGCAGCAATTTCCTAATGTTGTGATTTCTCACACATATGGCAATAAAACTCTTCTGATTCTGATTTAAAAGCTATATTTTCATTAAAAAATAATCCAGTATTTATTTTGACGGACGACACTGGGTTTATGTTTACAATCTACCAGCCAATAGAGGGCACCATTGCGGGTTTTCAAACACAGTAAACAGTCCGCTTGGCACAGCAAGGCTGGCACTGTGGAAAATGGTGGACTCGGCAAGTCAAGCAGCTGCTTGAGCCCATAAAATGTCGTTATTAGTGGTGTAACAATATCTAAATCTCACAATACGATATTGTCACAATATGAACCTCACGATACAATATTTATTGCGATATTGTGGGGAGGCTCACGATAATAAGACTCACAACATAAAATATTTTGACAGGATTCCTCCATGCTGCGTTCACCGCTGTAGACTCCATACGCCATGTTTGTTTTTCTTTGCTGTGTGGGCTGCACGCACTCCCATTGGCGAACTGGCCGATGACGCAGAAGCAAAGGATCATGGTCTATGTAGTTTACTTTGCTATGCTCCGGTGAAGCAGAATGAAAAGTGTTTTTTTTACCTCAAGACGTACTGTATGATATCGTGACAAGACCACAATGATATTGTGGTCATTTTACTACGACGATATCGCAATATTGCCAATATTGTTACAGCCCTAGTCGTTATGCCTCTCAGAAGAGGAGCGACCATAAAAGTTCTAAAACCCGAGTGAGTTCAGATTGGTGAGTTCACCTGACCTTAATCTGTGGTATTGTGAAGAGGAAGATGCAATAGACCCAACAATTCAGAAGAGCTGAAGGCCACTATCAGAGCAACATGGGCTCTCATAACACCTGTTTGAATTTCAAATGTTTTCCTCTTAGCCATTCTTGAGTGTTTCTAGCTGTGTATTTAGGGTCATTGTCCTGTTGCAAGACCCATGACCTGCAACTGAGACCAAGCTTTCTGACACTGGCCAGCACATTTCTCTCTAGAATCCCTTGATAGTCTTGAGATGTCATGGTACCCTGCACAGATTTAAGACACCCTGTGTCAGATGCAGCAAAGCAGCCCCAGAACATAACAGAGCCTCCTCCATGTTTCACAGTAGGGACAGTGTTCTTTTCTTGATATGCTTCATTTTTCCATCTGTGAACATAGAGCTGATGTGCTTTAGCAGAAAATTCCATGTTTGTCTCATCTGTCCATAGGACCTTCTCCCAGAAGCTTTGGGGCTTGTCAACATGTAGTTTGGGGTATTCCAGTCTGGCTTTTTTATGATTTGTTTTCAACAATAGTGTCCTCCTTGGTCGTCTCCCATGTAGTCCAATTTGGCTCAAACAACGACGAATGGTGTGATCTGGCACTGATGTTCCTTGAGCTTGACGTTCACCTTGGATCTCTTTAGAAGTTTTTCTGGGCTCTTTTGTTACCATTTGGATTATCCGTCTCTTTGATTTGTCATCAATTTTCCTCCTGCAGCCACGTCCAGGGAGGTTGGCTACAGTCCCATGGATCTTACATTTTTAAATAATATGTGCAGCTGTTGTCACAGGAACATCTAGCTGCTTGGAGATGGTTACCTTTTACATGCTTGTCTATAATTTTCTTTCCAATCTCCTGACACAACTCTTTCCTTCGCTTCCTCTGGTCCATGTTGAGTGTGGTACACACCATGTCACCAAACAACACAGTGACTACCTGGAGCCTATATATAGGCCCACTGACTGATTACAAGATTGTAGACACCTGTGATGCTAATTAGTGGACACACCTTGAATTAACACGTCCCTTTAGTCTCATTATTATCAGTCTTTTCTAGGGGTTCCATCATTTTTGTCCAGGCCTGTTCCATGAGTTTATTTTTTTTTAATAATTCCGTTGAAGCATGGTTGAAAAGCAATGTCTGACTTTCATTGGTTACATTTCATAGAATTTTTATTTATTATTACTTTTGTCAGATTCAAGTTACTTCTGTGACCATTGTGGTTTTTTTTTATATTGACCGAAGGGAACCAAAAAGTTAGTCCATGTCCGTATATTGTAGGGGAAAGAAACAGGGTGCACGTGAAGCCTTTATTTTATTGTTTTACACTCTTACTTCAGTAGGCGCCCAACCTGACTCACTTTTAGTGTTTTGCATTAATAGAGCTTTCTACAGTAGCTAAAAATAGATTGCCGCAAAGCACTCTGGGAAATATGGTCATACAAACAATCTATATTTTAGTATGGGTTCCTATGGGTCTGAGTCGCTCCGATCTAGCTAAAGTTATTTTTTCGTCACCACGTGAAACAGCTGGAAAGCTACACGGGCTAAGCTAAAGACAGAAGAAGCAAAGCGGTGGTAGTTTTTAAGTTGGACGAGCGGATTTTAACTGTGTGGAGCAGATCAAGAAAAGCACGTATATCTGTTACTTACATCTTCCTGGAGGGGAAAGTCCTACATCTGAGAATGACCAGCCGCCGGTCGTAACGACCCTCTCAGTCGTGGGGTTATCCAGGAGGAGCAGCAGCGGAGGAGAATTAATGCAGGACGCAGCGTTGTTAACGGAGAGTGGAGGCAGCATTGTTAACGGAGCGTTAGAGGCAGCGATGTTAACGGAGGAGAGTTAACAAGGAGGCAGCGCTCCAGCTGAACGTCTGGGCCAAACAGCATGTCCACCCAAACGTCCATGAAAAAGGCTTTTGACCAGAGGTGAGTGGAATATAAAAAGTAGGGACACAAATGATAACCTGACAGTGAAAAAACTACCTTGAGAAAATGTTACTTGAGCACTGTGAGTAATGAACTTATTTTTATATTACTCAAGAAGGAGCCGTGATGGGAATAATGGCGTTTAAAACAACAGCGCTGCTAGCGAGGGTTAGTTTTTACTTTCACTTTCATTTGAGCTAGCGCTTCAGTTCTGGTGATCGATAATTAGCAGGGTCACCATCAAGAAAAGCTCTCTGGTATGTTTTTTTTTTGTCAAAACAACTTCCTCCATTTTATGCCTTCATATCGATGTCAAAACGCTCTGAAACTGTATATTTTCTATTGTTAATGCGGCTTATCAGTATGACCCTTCCCAGCAGCCTTTGCGTGGTGACGTCAACTGTAGAATACCCTATTGCGTGGTGGTGGCCTGTGATTGTCATGATGTTGGTTGTTGAAATAGGACCCAAATGAAGGTGAGCAGGAACAGGAGGCAAACTGGCAGGCAAAAGAACCATTTAATATGAATAATGGTAGGTGGTGACACAACAGGTAGACACGACGAGGATCTGACACAAACAAGCAAAAATGAAGGGTTAAAATACATGAGGGTAATCAGGAATCAGGTGGGTAGGATAACAAGGGGCAGGTGAGTCCAATAAACACTTAACGAGGGGAGACAGGACAACACATCTGAAGGAGAAGGAGCAGATCCTGGCAGAGGCCCAATCCCAATACTTGCACTTCCACCCTTGTGTCCTTCAATTGCGCGTTCCAGGGGTTGCCAGGGGTGTGAGTGCATAGGGTGTCCCGATTCTCAAGTGCGGAAGTTAACCATGCCCATTTTGCACCCTTAATCCACACTTCTCCCAAGTCCGCATCGATGAAGACGTTGGGCAAGGGTATTACCTACAATCCATTGCTACGTGGGAAGTTTGAGAAGAAGGCAGAGCAATGAATCTAGTGCCTTTTCTGAAAACATGTATTTTCAAGTGAAAGAAGTTCATTTTAAGACTATTAAAGCAACATTCCACAACTTTTACACCTTAAAATTATGCTTTTTTGTAAAGTTTTGGCATAATACTATCATCTATTATGTTCATTTTCATACCTGTGATAGTGTTGGGGGGGTCCCACATCTGTTTACTGCACTATACAGTTTTTGAGCACCGGGTCGCCGCAGGATGTTCTGACTGGGTGTTGCTTTATGGCATTATATGGCAAGCCAAAGGGATTAAAAAAAGCATGCGTTCTAAACGCGCATTATGTCCGCCAAAACGCGTGTCGTGAACGAGCGTTTTGGCGGACATAATGCCAGTTTAGAACGTGCATTTTTTTAATCCCTTTGACTTGCCATAATTGTGTAACGTAGACTCGTGGTTTAGCAGTGGCAGATTCACCAAAGAAAGCTAGAAATCCCGTATCAGATGAATAAAGGAAAAGAAAAGAAGAACGTGATAGAGCAAGAGCAAAGACCAGAGTTATTATTGGGCGGTCTTTTCCTCGCTGGAGAGCTCTTTTAGAAAGAACAGCATGACATTAGAAATGTAAACATGCCTCTTATGCCCGAGAGAGAGATTTAATGTTACGACAGTGACGTTACGCAGCAAGCCTCTAGAGGGCGACAGAGACCATATAACTGCAAAGTTGCGGAATGCTGCTTTAATGATATTTATTCATGCTCTGAATGTTTAAGATTTAAATGTGGACAGCAATAAATTTAAATTTTGTCAAGTAATTGTTTGTTTGTTTGAAAGCTGTTAATAAAGATTTTTTAAAAAGCACAAATAGCGACCAGCATCCCAGCATGCATCGCGGTCGATGACATAATGCTCACTGTCCCAATTCAGCAATTATTTGCACACTTGTGTACTACGCACTCGAAGCCTTACAGCGCACTTCCTCTAAGCGCACTTCACAGAAGGGTGTAGGGCACAGTGCGAGTATTGAAATTGGGCCATAGATGTTTGTTCCTTTAATGTATCCACTGTGTTATTGCTTCTTTGTTCTTAATTTGTTTAGGTGATTTGTAAAGCACTTTGCTCAACAAATAAAAAATAAAAAATTCTGTAAACAATAAAAATGTGATGAAGTAAACAATAAAACTTCTAATAAGACATGGGGAAAATATCAGATTGTTAAAATGTATAATGCACTTGTAGTCTTTGTAATTGAGGATGGCAACGTGACGTTTTAGCTGTTATTCCAGTGTTAAACAGGATTCACTGTAAAAATATGTTTCATTTATCATGATAAAATTCCTGTATGAAAAACAACCGCCTTCTCATCTCATTGCTCCTCACAGGTGTCAAAGTTTCCTTGTATTTTCAAGATTTTAATCAGTGACAGCAGACAAGGGCAGAAGCCTGTGGGTCATGAATATGTGACGTTTAAGACAACAGCGTCCATCTGACAAAAATATTTAACAACTCCCCTTCACCCTTCATTGACTGGAGCACCTTCCCTCTAACTTCCCACCTGCAAGAGAAGATACCAACAGCATTTCACGTCGCCTACTTGCAAAAACTCCTCATTCCAGCATATCTCTCAGCACCGATTCTCTTCTGCTCGTCTACACTCTGCCAGAAAAGCACCTGAGGGTCTACGCTCTTCTGCTGGTATTTCTGCTGAAAGCTATAATAAATCATTTGCCTTTTGTCTCTCGGCTTTCTGCCTATTTTCCCTAATGTGTTTTCTCTCCGTCATCCTGGTTTCAGAGTTGAAAGAGGGCCTTCTTTAAATTGGTGGAGGGGTGTGCTCGGGCAGATTCAGTGCACTCTCCGTGATTCTTGCTCCATGTCATCACTCCGATGCCCCATTTCCCTCCGGTTGAATAGCTTGGGAAGCAAAGACACATCAGAGAGGCACAGGTAAAATACAAAAAGAGGGTGGAAAAAGTGCATACTTATGTCAGAAAGTTGGAATAAAAAAACTCAAACACGCTCCACTAACCTTTATTTCTAGCCACAAGTGTTTTGACCGTACTTCTATGTCAAATGCCATTGACGCTGGAGTGAAGGAAGAAGTATTCAAGGGAGAGAATTTTCATTTTTTCACCAAACTGGCTATGTATTGAGGACAGCTCTACAGGTTGTGTAAATATCAAAAAGCCTTTAATAAAACCATGATGAACGACTGCTTCCAGAGTACATATTATCTATGGAGAGGACACAGTAGGAAAGTGGCTCGCCTTTTGGTGTCCAGAGAGATCACTGGAAATATTTGTAGAAATGATTTTGGTCAGAGCTTTGTGTTTGAGCATAAGGACTCCTGACAGCCCCTTTCCTTCACAGTGTTGTCCCCCTTGTTCACAAACCGACACACGTGGAGCCACACTTGCACAAACATTTCCACGTGCACATTCAGGCAGACGCATGCACCCTTCTGCCATCCAGCTTAGTGGCTTGGAGCTCTAGCAAAAGTTCCTAAATCCTCCTGCATTCGGAGTTTTTGTGGGAGCAGACTCCCTGAAAACAATGGAGCGGACTAATCTGAGGATTTAGATAAAGGCTCATGTTCTGAACCAAACTTTGTTAAGAACTTCTCATCTGTCCATTTCTTCAGCCCTTGTTCTTTTCAAGGAAAAAATAAGAGTGGATTACCGGAGGTGCTGTGTCCTTAATTAAACTCTACTCTGTTGTCCAACCAGACAATCATCACATTCTCCCACTCCTGCAGCCGTTAGCCGTAATGAAAGAGTTCACGCTGACGACGCTCAGCAGCGCAGCGGCGTAAAGGTGACAAGTCAAAGGTCAATCCCCAGAGGTCAGGTTGAGGTTAATAAGGTGTTTTGTCACTTGAAGAAAATGTCTAATCCCCCTGAGACTCAAAAGGATGCATCTTTCTGTTCGCAAACTTCACAAGCAGACACCGACCCCCTTCCCGTTCTCCAACAATCCTCTTCTTTCAAGTCTTTGTTGCTCACTCTTTGTAGTCCATCTGGACAAAACACAACTTTGAAAAAGCTGTGGTTCGTTCGGGATAAATTTACTGCAACATTTCCTTAATCCTCTCTCTGGATCTGCTCGTCTTTCATGGAAAACCTTCCCGCTCAAAGCCTGTTTGAGTTGGCTAATTGTCTGATTCCTATGAAACAATTAAAATTCCACTCATTAACCCTCACTCTGTGAGTTGTGGAGCCAACTTTTCTGACGGGAGCCTGTTTGATGAGGGTATCATTTTAATAGAAAAGAACTGCCTATTCATTACACCCATGTGGCCCATCAATGAGAAACCAGAACAGATAATGACAGAAACCAAAACCTGGCAAAGCCCCAGGTCTACCACAACGCTGCCAACCCGCTGGTCTGCAGTGCCAGTTTCTCCAATAGACAGCTGGAGATGATAAAGTGGCCTTCACCGAGCTCACATTGACACATCTACTGTCCCTCATTGGTCTTGTCATTTATTTGACTGTATAATACCGTATTATTTCACTCCCAAACCAGAAGATTTTTCAGCAGCACTAACTATTTTCACAGTCTGAGTGTTTTCACAGGCTTTCCTAAATATAGAAACCTTTGCAGAGGACAGACTGGAGCTGAAACTGCAGCGTGCATTTTCTTACGCCCATGTTTCCTGTTTACTGCATTATTTTCTTATGTGGTGCTCACATCCATATGGGTGAGTAATTGGATCCTAAAATACAAATCATTGTTTTTTTGTGAGATTCAGAGCACCTCTTTAGGAATCATTCATAAAACTTTAGTTTCTTAGAGCTTTGAGAGCATTCCTCAAGAAGACTCGCTGGCAGACGTTTATCGGTTAAACTTGTGTGTTTTGTAAAATATGCGTGACTACTCGATAGAGGAAACCCGCAACATGAGGTCAAGGCCGTGTGGTGACACTGGTGGTGAAGAATGTGACATATTGAGGACAAACAGGCATTTCCTCAAAAAAGAGAATATGGGTAAAGCCTCCAAACCAGATTTTCCACTTGTTCATAAAACAACCACACCGTTATTGTTCTGTTGACAATTTAAATTACTGTAGTTTGAGCAGATTTTTGGTGCTCCTCTTAAACGTTCCATTTTATTGTTGAACTTTGTGAATTTCCATAAACTTGTGGCTTATTAGAAAAATTGTGTTAATGCAGTTTTGTCTTTGTGTTTTGTTTAATAAACATATATTACATGTGCAATTATCTAAATCACCTAAATTAGGTATAATAAGGTTTTCACACTATATCGTGGATGAAGTCTGAATTTTAAACTTCCTCACTACAAACTTTGTGCATATAGTGAGGCACAGATTACCTGAAGTGTCCCGTTTGGAGAAGTTGCTTCCTCAAGGGTTACACAAACTACAGCAAAGTGAAAAATGCCAGTGAAGTTTTTCTCAGGTAATTGTACCTTAATGGTAGCTGATAAAAAAGATCTTGATGGGGCTATCTGTGAAGCAAATCATTTATTTCCCTTCTCCAAATAAGCAGTTTCACAGGTAAAGTATTCTTTCAAACTGACAGATAAATTAGACAATAATACTCAAATGAATGCACAAGCCTACCATGTGAGCGACTGCAGTCCTTTTTCACATTTTAATTTTCCTTGGTTTGTTTTTTCAGCTTGGTTTTTGGTCTCCAAATCACGGGCATGTCTATCACAGGTTCAGGAAATACTAGAAAAAATATTGTTGCTGGGCTCTTTTATATATGTGATATTTTATACTGGGCTCTTGCCTGGTATCGTAGATCTTGGCTTCTATTGCTTTGATGCTCAAGGCTTGCTTGTATGCTACCATGATCAGTGCATCTGAGCTGTCCTTCAGTCCAACCCTCTCTAGTGATTGGTATGATTTGGTCATATCATCCACTTCAGCCATCAGTGGTACATCCATGAAGAGTTTTTCCCTCCCATGAAGTTTTTTTTCAGCTCCTTCTTCTTCAATTTCTGTTGTCTGAGACGTTTCCTGAGTGCTTCATCCCCCCGGGGCCATCTTTCTGATAAAGTCTTAGAGTGTGGATGTTTTATCTTGGATAGTGGCTCTGGTGTTTACTGGACTTCTTCCTCCTTCTGTGTGTTTAACATATAGCTGGTGGATACTGGAACTGGGGTGGAATCCACCATGCATGGTGAGTAGCTTTCGTAATTTAACAACTGTGGTCTGAAATTCCTCCTTTGGCCAACTTGTTACCCAAGCAGGATACCTGATTGTAGACAAGACATAGCTGTTGATTGCACTGACATTGCACTGATAATGGCCCAATTTCTGAGTTGGTATCCATAACCAGTCTTTTTATTATTTGTCTGAGGGGGTTCAGGCCTATGCAGAACAGCAGTGAGGACAGAGCAACTCCATGGTATATTCCACATTTAATGGAGACTTGTGCAATTTCAATTGAGATTGGGCTCAAGGATGGGTTTCCATTGTCTGAACTTTAGGGTCATTTCTGAGAAGGGGAAACTGACTGGGACACAAATACGCGGTCTTCTCAGCAGCTGTGTCTTCATACCATCTTAGCTTTTTCAGAACTTTGCTAAGACATCAGCATATCACGACTGCTTTGGCAGTAAGTGATGTCACTGATCAGCGCCAAAAAGCGCCCAAGGACATTAATGACATTAAAAGTTTTTTCTGTCAAAGTGTAATTCAATTCATTCAGAGGTCTGGGAGAGCTGCTGGCTCAGGGAAGCGGAGACACGGGCGTGCCAGGTAGTTTTTGTAAAATTACCTTGACATTCCGATACCAGGCCCCTTGATACGGGCTGTTAGGTCCCTGTACGACCAGTGTCAGAGCTTGGTCCGCTTTGCCAGCAGTAAGTCTGGCTCGTTTCCAGTGAGAGTTGGACTCCGCCAAGGCTGCCCTTTGTTATTGTGTTCATAACTTTATGGACAGAATTTCTAGGTGCAGCCAAGGTGGTGAGGGGATCCATTTTTTGCAGATGATGTGGTCCTGTTGGCTTCATCAGACCGGGATCTCCAGCTCTCGCTGGAGCAGTTCGCAGCCGAGTGTGAAGCAGCTGGGATGAGAATCAGCTCCTCTAAATCTGAGACCATGGTCTTGAGTCGGAAAAGGTAGAATGCCTTCTCTAGGTCAGGGGCGAGGTCCTGCCTCAAGTGGAGGAGTTCAAGTATCTCGGGGTCTTGTTCACGAATGAGGGGAAGATGGAGCACGAGATTGATAGGCGGATTGGTGCTGCGTCTGCAGTGATGCAGGCGTTGTACCGGTCTGTCATGGTGAAGAGAGAGCTGAGCCAGAAGGCGAAGCTCTCGATTTACCGGTCTATCTACGTTCCTACCCTCACCTATGGTCACGAGCTTTGGGTAGTGACCAAAAAATCGAGATTGCTGATACAAGCGGCCAACCGGGAGGAGACCCAAAGGAAGACCCAGGACACGCTGGAGAAACTATGTCTCTCGGCTGGCCAGGGAACGCCTTGGGATCCCCCTGGAAGAGCTGGCCCAAGTGGCTGGGGAGAGGGAAGTCTGGGCCTCTCTCCTTAGGCTGCTGCCCCCGCGACCCGACTCCGGATACGCGGAAGACAATGGATGGATGGATGGTTTCGATAGTGGAAACGTGCTTATAGGCTTTCAGAGTGCTAGTGATCATTTTATTGCCTGGCCCATGTTTGCCATGACTCATTTGGCAGATTTGAATGAAAATCCCTGAAAATAATAACAGGGTGTCAGTCTACAACTGATTACCTTATAGAGTCTTCCCATTTCAAGATTACATCACAGCTACTTAAATGTAGTAAACTCAGAAAGGACTTTGCATCAAACACGTTTACAGATGAGTTAACGTCTGATGTTGTAGTAGTTAAAAGTCTGTTAGCAAAAATGCCATGAACCACTGGATGGATTTTAGTAATGAAACTCTCAAAAGCCGTTTATTGGATGTGATATGCATTCCATCAAGGAGTGCTACGCCATTATTTATAAGCATTTTTAATGAAGGTAATTCTAGTTAAAGGAGTCATCACCTATTATACCGTGGATATATCTTAAAAATGTGCTTTTCTGATCCTTTTTTGTAAAGGGCATATTTTCTCGCGAGATCACACGTGATATTTCGGCTGTCTCGGACGCACGCAGGACTGAGGGGCACGTTGATTGGTGGAAGGAAGCAGGAAGCAGCTTCAGCATCTTGCTCCAAAATAACAAAAGTTATAACTGAACCCGACCTGGCAGTGACCTACGGGATCCAACAGTACGAGCCCGAGCCTCGCCTCGTGCGTAATGGCTTCCTCACTTGTTGTTGAGTTTTTTTTCAGCTAAGCGCCGTAAACCGGAAAATGATGGGATGCGGCATTGGAGATCTGTAAACAGTCTGGAGGGGACAAAGCAAGCAGCCTGGCATCGGCTCATCATGCTGTTGTGAAGATCGAATACACAAACCCAGTGGACTTTTTTTGCCCGTAACACGGATCAGCAACAGTTAGACATAATTTATGCGTTTCACGTTATGAAATGAGCTTTGTTGTGCTGGTTTGTTCGCTGCTGGCTCATATTTGGTTATATTTGGCCTTTGTGACGACATGTAGGCCAGAACTCAAGTTCTCGTTTTGGAGTGCGCGTGCTCGTGGGGTGCATGTGAGCTGGTTGAAGAAGGCAAGATTAAACAAACGCTTCAATGTTAAATATCGGCTTCTCAGCCAGTGAAAAATCATTAGGAAGCCATTATAGACATTTTTTCAAGTGGAAAAGTGAAAATTTCAGGTGATGACTCCTTTAAGAATGCTGGTATAGGTGCTGATGTTTTCACGTTTTCTCTGCTGCTGGGGAGCTGTAGAGCATCATATGAGTCTGAGATTCTTCTTTCACTTGGCAGAGTGGAAGCAAAGTGAATCAGGGTTCCAGACATGGATTACTTGATCATTTCAAAGACATGTTTTTATATATTTCAAGGCTCAAATAAAAATTAAACTAGTCAAACATTGAGATTTGATCCACCGACTAAATGATAGATTACAGGCCCAGACTCTTTCACAATACTCCCATCATTAATAACACCTTTTCCCCCTGAATCTACAACTGCTTTAATAGTGAAAACCTGCCAGGAACTAAAGCATTTCTAAAACATTGAACAACAATCTTTCATACATCTTTTAAAGGATATGAATTCTCCATATCTGAAACTGAATGGTTGTTCTTCTTTGACATTCTTGGTGTGGTTAGTCATTTCAACATTGGGTTTCAGCTGCTCTGCGTTCTGCCGTACCTCTGGGCTAATCACACACTCTGCGGTTTGGTATCACTCAAAGGTGTCTGGTGTATCTGGCTGCTGTGCTCGGCTGGCTCGCCCTGTGGTCACCCTCTGTTTGGGTTTCTGCTTCACGCTCAGATTAGCAACTATCTCCACTGGGCCCTGCATTCTCCTGGAGGCTGACTCATTCCTTGAGTATTTGCTTATGTTTTAGTGTGAATGGGCACCGTACTCATTGTTCTGAATGGTTCAGCTGCATGCCAGGAGCTATTCTCTAAATCTCAAAACTATTGATTTACAGTTTGAACCACTTGAAGTTCTATCTGATCTTTCTGAACACAAACAAATTTCTAAATCCCATAATGAGCATAATAACACCTTTACTGCTTGATACACAGATTATTTTGCCTATAAACATCCAAATTATACATGTTTGGTCAGTGTGTGTGTAAGCTCTGTTTTATGTCTGGTTGCATTTGTCTTTATTTGAACAGCATCATCTCCTGTCTGCACACTACTTATTGTGTGTGTGTGTGTGTGTGTGTGTGTGTGTGTGTGTGTGTGTGTGTGTGTGTGTGTGTGTGTGTGTGTGTGTGTGTGTGTGAGTGATGTTTGTTAAGTCTGTGGGATGTATGTGCCGTTAGCAAGCTTTCACTATCAATATGTCCAAATATATTTGATTAAAGAGGCATCTGATTTTCTAGAAAAGAAAAGAAAAAACTAGGTTTAGAACTGAGAAAGTAATATAAGTTATTCTGCCAAACTCAAGTTAGTTCTACTCCTCCGGAGGTTTCACCAGTTCATTACAGGTGATTAGTCCCAATAAATCTGTCTCACTCTTTTGAAGTGTTTTGTTGAAGTTTAGTTCCATCTTAAAGCTCATAGCTGTACATATAATTTCATTTGGAGCATTCTTTATTTTGATAATAATGAGTTTGTCTGACTCTCCACAAACCGTTTCTGCTCATTTTTACTCCCCTGACTTAATTTACCTCCCTCACATGCTGCCTCGATGGCAGAAATACTGTGTCTCTGCAGCTTGTAGGCTTCAGCCTCCCTTTACGATAACAAGAACTACAGAAACACGCAAAAGGTCTCTGTAGGCATTTTCCAAAATGAACCAGAGCACCACTCAGTTGATTGCCTCTCATTGTGTTTATTTGTGTTTCTGATAAGTTTTGCTTTAGTGGAAGTATACTTTCATAGCTCCACCAAGAAATCCACCCAGGTTGCCTTCTGTCACCGATTCTTTTCATTATGTTTTTGGACAGAACCTTTGGGGTGAGCTTGGAGGAGTTCAGAGTAGCATTGCTGCTCATCTACATCTCTTAAAGCCATCAGAGGTTTGAGCATCTGTGAAGGATACCACCTTGACTCCTACCATGAGGGGTCTTTTGGACCCTTTTGGACATATCTCACTGTCAGGAGACCTAAGGGCAAACCCAGCCTGGGACAACCCCGCCCCCACAGGGTTATTAGAATAACTTAGGCTAGGTCCACACTGCAGGTCTTGATGCTCAATTCCAATTTTTTGAGTAAATCCGATTTTTTTTGTGTGGCTGTTCACATTATAACAGAAATGTGACATCAAACACTCTCCAGTGTGAACGCTTCACGGCCCCAAAGTGACCCGCATGCGCAGAAGACAAGGAGTCACAGTCAGAACCAGTAGAGGTGGAGTTGTGATGTGAAAGCCTCACAGACAGTTCAGGATCACACCTGTCAAGTCTCTCGTTTTGGGATGGAAACTATTTTACTCCTTATTCCCACCATCTTCCCAAATTAGTATTCCCTGAAAATGTTCCGGTTTATTCACGGAGAACCCCCGACTGAGACCGGAGAGACGCTTCGCTGCAGCAGCACCCCCCGCACCCATGCTTTCTTGTAGTTTTAATTCTAAAACTTGACAGGATGTCCAGACAGACTTCTGAATCCCTCTGTCAGCGCTAATCTTCAGCGCTCCTCCTCAGGAAAGTCCTGACTCGACGCTCACCTCCGCTGATCAGTGATGTAGGAAGCGGCTTTAATGCGACATGCCCGTTCAGACTGCAGTCGCTTTCAAAACCTTCGGATGTGTCGGAATCAGTACCACATATGCAAACGACCTGGGTCGGATTGGAAAAAATCGGATCTGTGCTGTTCAGACTGTCACAAAAACATCAGATATGGGTCACGTGGGGAAAAATGCAGATATGATGCACTTTTGCCTGCAATGTGAACCTAGCCTTATTCTACTTCTCAATTCTAAAGTGCAGAAAAAAATTTGTATTATCCTTCTCCGCCATGTTTCTCTATGCTGAAGTGACCTTTGATCTTTTTGGGTTAAGGTTAGGGTTTTTGCCGTATTGCTGCACACCACACACTGAAGCACCAAAACTGGTATAGGATCTGTGATTTTTTTTATCGCCACATGTGTGGTCTCATGTTTTAAAAATCGTTTGAAAATGAAAAATGCTGTTGTGTGAACCAGGCTCAAGAGATCAACAGTGAAAGAGCTAAATTTACTCTCCTGGTTCCAGATGAGAGGTTTTTAAAGTAAACCATCCCCCACACCACGGGAAAGGTGTCCCGGTTTAACCAGGTGTGGTTACGACACAACCCTTGAACGCTGTTCCATCCCACTGGTGGAAGCCACCCTGCTACTAGACCTCACTGTCACTGAAGGCTGTTGGTTGATGAACAAGACTCTTCAGGGATGGGCTCACGTTGAGATAAACAGAAAGTGTGACTCACTACATGTCCAGACAATTGCCGCCCAAGTCCACAGACAAAGAGGTCTGCCACACTCTCTGTCGACCACAGATGGTGTCACAGAAATCAGATCCCCATTCCTCTTACCACCACCGATCATTTTTTTCCACTATGTTTGTCGTTTACCTCTTGTGCTGACAGCCTGTTGTTGGCCAAGTTAGTCCAGGCCATTCACCACAATGCTCTCCATTTCCCCTTCTTCATGCCAGTTACTCACTTCTCCAAACTAAACCAGCTGATGCCTGCTGGAAACCAGGATGCTAATAGTGGCTGCCATCTGCCCAGCCAGACATGAGCTGTGTAATAAAGTGTGCTATTCTTTCAGCACCCAGACGTCTTACTTAAAGTTGCAGATGTAAATTCAGGATGATGCTGTCACACACCAGTTTCTCTGCAGCTAAGTGGGACACACAGCAGCAGAGGTGGTGTGGCCTCGGTGAAGCTCTTCAGCACTCACTTTATCTAAATGCCTAACTTTCATCAGTCAGGTACAGGAAGGAATGTGTTCACAGCAGTCTTGGCTCATTACACCTTAGACATCAAGCCACCATCATGTATATGAGAAGAAAACATTCGGCAAAGGGGGAAAACATGCTGCTGTAATTTCCGTGGGTGAAAGTGAAGGAGGAGGAACCTTTTTCTGAGGTGGTTGTGGTCATGTTGACCTCATGGAAAGTTTCATGGGTGACCAAAGGAAGAGGTGAGGTGAGTTTGCTTGGTTTGAGGCACCTCATCAATGTAGGTGTACAATGATATAAATGGATTTATTGTGGATGCTCATTGGCCAACCGCTATATTCCTCAAAGTGTATCTCCAAAGAAAGTCTTAGAACCCTTAAAATCCTTCAGGGTTCTTGGGTTTTTTGAAAAATGAAACCCATTTAAAAATGTCCAATATTTTATAGGAGAGCATTTAAACTTTTGGAGTAATGCCAAGTAGCTATCAGGAAAAAACTCAAGTTTAAAATACGCTTTGGTTCTAATGGACTTGTGTTGTTTCTGTTTGGTTGGATGTAGATACCAAAAATCCTCATCATGGATGAGGTCAGTCTTTCATGACATCATTATGCTAACAGAAATATAGAAAAATGACCAGAAGTTTTAAATGGAATAACTGGAATTTCTATAGACAGCTAGCATAGTCAATTTTAAAATTTATTTTGCTAACTTTTATTGACACATGACAATTGACCAAAGCACAGTTTGCACTGTGACACAGATTAGAGTAGTTTGCCATTAGCCCCACTTGAACAAACCATTGATTCAATAATCCAGTTAGATATAGTTCATATTTTTCATTCAGAGCTACCTACAACATGTACGATGTGAATTGTTCATGAGGGTGTTCTAATACCTTCTAGAACGCTAGCTAGCTATTTCCTGCTGCAGGGGCGCTATCAGCCAGTGCCCCAGAAGTGATGGCGACAGGCTAAAGATTCTTCAGTTCTTGGTAGCAATCAAATGCACTGCTTAGCTGCAGTTTAGGGGCACTTTTTCCACCGCCCCAGGAGAGATATTAGTGAGTCTGTTGGGGTAAAATCATTGTTTAATAAGAGACAGCTGGTGAACATGACATGCAAGATGTGAGAGGGCAGATTTAGATGAGTGCGCGAGTGGGTGGAAGCAAAAGAGACACAACGGGAGTGGGAGGTAATGATCAGAATTTCAGCGGGATTGGGCTAGTGTGTAGCAACTCAGCAACAACCACACATGCACTGCTTCCACAGCTGGACATTCCCCAGTCAGACAAGATCAGTGTATGATCAAAATTTGCAAGAGAGTTTATGAAAAACATTCATGAAGGTTCTTGCTTTCCTTGGTTGACTCACGCAAACATCCTATGCAAGAATTTGGAACATGGTTTGAGAAAAAATTAGAGGATGTGACTTGGCCATATCTACCTAGCATTACATTTTAGCTTGGTTATTTCTTTGTAACAATGCTCCTAGGCAAATGATGATTACATTTTCCCACTCATAAAAAACACAAATTGGCCATTTTTATTAGCAGTAGGGTTGTGAAACAGCATTTTCCCTGCATGTAAACAGTCAACATCCTCAAAGAAATAATTATTCACATGCATTAAACACCAATCCAAACATTTATCATATAATATGGATGGTAATGCAGTGTTTAAATAAAACTGTTTTCCAAGCAATAATTTGTTGATTTGTTTCATTTACCCCAAATACTCACCTGCAGCACTGTTTGGCCTGTGTATGCCTGTAAATGACTATAATCATTAATGCTTTCCTTTCATTTAAACTAGTCTGCTTGAATAAAATCTAACTCTGTTCGCACACTTGAAAAACAAAACAATGCCTGCATACCTCCTCGCCCTTTGCACATCCTCTGTGTGTGATTGGGGGTTTACCTAATTTTTTCCCTGCACAGACTCAGCCAGGAGACACATGTTGATATGAAACTGTGCCAATACTTCAGCGAGGCAGTGAAAGTTGTCTGATATGGGCTGGGAGCAGTGACAGCTGGCTGGATGTGGGTAAGCGTTACCAGCAGGACCAGTAGGACGCAGCTCTCAACACCAGCTAGCAGAATGGCTGTGAGGGGCCCTGGAATTTACACGCATAATTATCACCCTCAGCCCTGCAGCCTTAAGAGCTGTCTGTCTGCTCGTGTGTGTGTGTGTGTGTGTGTAAGAGCACACATTAAATGTCTTTGTGTGGTTTTGAGGAACAATGTCTCATTTAATCGCATCAGCATCACTCACCTCTTCCCTAATTCATATTTTGGTTCAAGCCCCTGCTCTGTTTGTTTTTGCAATTCAGCGTGGGAAAAACAAACAGTGAAGAGTCACTGCTCTGTCAGTGCTTTACATACCAGCAGGAATGTTTTTGCTTCATAGAGACTTGCAGGTACTGTCTTGTGTTGCTGTAGCGCATCGTAAAAAGCAAGGTGAATGTGAGCAGCCTGTGAGGTGTGTTCATGGCTGTTGGCTGCAACACTAGGTGTCAGTGTTTGTAGAACTATGGTAAGCTTTGTTTTTCTTTAAGGGACGTCACAAGTTCAGATGACCAGATCTTCTGCAGATCTTTGTTTCATCCTTACTAAATATGACTCTTTATTGCCCCAGTTTAAATTTCTCCCATATAGCAAAGACCTTGCAGGAAAAAGAAAGTGTTTGAGAATACATTTTCCAAATCTATGTATAGTTTTTTGCCTGACTCTTTATGAAACATTTAATAAAAGCCCACAAACACAAAAGTCATTCAATAAAGCTCATTTAGAAACACAATTGTTTGACGTGCCTTTTAGGCTGTTTTTACACCTGTAATTTGGTTCTTGTGGTCCTAAGCAGGTGTTTTTTTGTTAATTTATAGCTTTTCTTGTAGTTCAGTGTCTTGTCACAGGAAAAAAATTGTAATCAAAACAGCGTCCATCCATCCATCCATCCATCCATCCATCCATCCATCCATCCATCCATCCATCCATCCATCCATCCATCCATCCATCCATCCATCTTTATACCACCTCATCTTCACATGAGTAGCTGGGAGATACTGCCTATTTCCAGCAGTCATCAAACGAGAGGCAGGGGACAGTGCACAGGTTGTCGGTCCATCACAGGGACAAAAAACTATATGTCACTACAAGCCATGTGACATCTGGTTTGCTGATTGGTCAGATTGCCTGGGGCGGGGCTATCAGGAATGAGGTTCTGAGCCTGAGCTAGTTGACAACGTGGTTTGGGCTGAGAGGCTTTGCTGAACAGGTATTCAGTCTTTAAGTTGTGTAGAAGCAATGACATATGTTAAAAATGAAGCTTATTTGTCATTAAGGACCAGGCTTTGGACATCACTCATGCAGCCCTTCTCAAAAGATCTTGGTGTGTTGATCGGGAGTGTGGAGGCTAAAATTAAAGAAAGATTGGTCTGCAAAGTGAAGCAAGATACATCATGGATGACTTAAAAAAAAAAAAAAAGTGAATTTTATTTCATGTGGAGGAAATGCTTGCTCCAGAGTTAAATGACTGGGTTGGAAGAGGACTATTTATTTCCGTTTAGAGACGTTGAAGAAGATGGATTTATAAGTAATTCTAAGGACTTTGTGGATGAACAATCATGCATGCATGAATCAATTATTGAAAACACTAGCTTTCAAGCTTTTTCCTATAACGATTATAAAATATATGACTTTGAAGAAGCTATTGATCCAGAAAATCATTTCTATAACAGCATTGACATCAATTGTGATTACTATGATGAAGAAAAGTTTAACATCAATGTAAGAATGGAAGGTTCCTTATCCATCATTCACTTTAACAGTAGGAGTCTTTTTAGAAACTTTACAAAAATTAAGGAGTATTTAAGTCAATTCAATAAGTTTAGTGTAATCGCATTATCTGAGACCTGGCTTGACAAAGATAAAGAATGTGAGGTGGAACTAGAAGGGTATGAGATGTTTACTGTAAATAGGAAAAATAGAAAAGGAGGAGGGGTTGCTTTATACGTAGATACAGCTTTAAATTGCACCAAAGTGGAAAAAATGTCTGATACTGTAGAGGACATGTTTGAATGTCTAACTGTAGAAATTGATGTTAATGAAGGAAAAAATGTCTACATAACAACTGTATACAGAACTCCTGCAACATGCATTGAAACATTCAGTAATAAATTAGAATGTATACTTAACCAACCTAATAGCAATAAGGTTCAAATAGTATGTGGTGATATTAACATAGACTTGTTGAATCCTAATAAATATAAAAAAATCACAGATTTTATGAATACAATGTATAGTAACAGTTTTTTTCCATTAATTATTAAACCAAGTAGAATAACATCTGGTACAGCTACTCTGATTGATAACATATTCACAAATACAGTTGAGTCCAACGCAATCTCGGGTCTTCTTATAAACGACATCAGTGACCACTTACCAGTCTTTGCAGTTTTCCCAAATTTTTTTGTACAACAGAAATCCCAAAGTGGGACTCATTCATATAAATTCACTCGACACAGAGCATCTGAAAACATCACTGCTTTCAAAGCAGACTTAATAAAACAAAACTGGAGTGCAGTATATGCAAATGAAGACACTAATTCTGCTTATGAAGCTTTCTTATCAATATTAATGAGGCTTTATGACAAAAACTGTCCACTACAAAAAATCACAAGGAAACAAAAAGGAATGGAGAAACCATGGTTAACAAAGGGAATAATAAGAGCATGTAAAAAGAAAAACAAACTATATCAACGATTTATAAAACGCAGAACAAAAAGTTCTGAAGATAAGTATAAGATATATAAAAACAAATTAACAAACATTATAAGAAAAAACAAAAAGAAGTATTATCACAGTCTTCTGGAGCAGAACAGAAGTAATATCCAGGAAACATGGAGAATCCTCAACAGTTTGATTAAAAGAAATGCAGCAAATAGAAGTTTTCCAAATTCTTTTGTATTTGGCGATAAAATATTAGAAGAAACTAAAGAAATTGTGAATAATTTTAATAAGTACTTTATAAATGTTGGACATGACTTGGCAAATAGTATTGTAGAACCTAGAGATGAAAATAGTATAGCTGTAGATCACATTAACACAAACATCAACTCCTTTTTTATCAGAGGAGTAGATGAAATTGAAATTTATGACATTGTGAAAACCTTTACAAGCAAAAAATCTATTGATTGTGCTGGAATTGATATGTGGCTACTAAAACGTATAATAGAATGTGTGTTAAAACCTTTGAAATATATTTGCAATCTGTCACTTCAAACTGGTGTATTTCCTACTGAAATGAAAATAGCAAGAGTAATCCCAATATATAAAAGTGGAGACAGACAACAGTTCTCCAATTATAGACCAATCTCAATTCTCCCTCAGTTTTCAAAAATTTTAGAGAAACTGTTTTTGAAACAAATGGATAACTTTATAGAAAAACATTCATTACTAACTGACTTCCAATACGGCTTTAGAGCTAAAAGATCAACCTCGCTGGCTGTAATGCAACTAGTGGAAGACATAGCAAATGCAATTGATAAAAAAGAGTATACTGCGGGAGTGTTTATTGACTTTAAAAAAGCATTTGATACCATAAATCACAAATTATTGTTGAAAAAGTTAGAAACATATGGATTTAGAGGATTAGCACAATCATGGATAAAAAGTTACCTTGATCAAAGATATCAGTTTGTACAGATAAATAATGTGAATTCTGATCAACTGAAGCTAACCTGTGGTGTACCTCAAGGGTCAGTGTTGGGTCCTAAACTGTTTTTACTTTATATAAATGATTTATGTAGTGTGTCTTCAACATTAAAATTGACTTTATTTGCTGATGACACTACAATATATTGCTCAGGGAAAAATTTAGAAACACTTCTGCATACAATGGAAGGAGAACTAAGAGAGTTTAAAAACTGGTTTGACAAAAATAAATTATCACTTAATTATGACAAAACAAAACTGGTAATATTCAGTAACAGGCAAATAAACAATGATGTCACACTTATGATAAACAATATTAAATTAGAAAGAGTTAATGAAATTAAATACTTAGGGGTGACAATAGATTATAAATTGCAGTGGAAGGCTCACATTACCAATGTAAAAGCTAAAATTTCTAAATCAATATCAATATTACGTAACCTAAAATATTCCTTAAATAAAAATTCACTTTACATGCTATATTGTAGCTTAATACTTCCTTACATTACTTACTGTGTGGAGATCTGGGGAAACTCTTATAAAACCAACTTAAAATCCATCTATATGCTTCAGAAGAAAGCCATAAGAATCATAAATGGATCAGACTATTATCATCCAACTAATGAAATATTTATTAAATGGCACGCTTTAAAATTCCATGACTTAGTAGAACTCAGGACAATTTTGACAATGTATAAAGCTCATAATGAACTCCTTCCAAGGTGTTTACAGAAATTGTTTGAAATCAAAGAAACAAATTATCAATTAAGAACGAGAGATATGTTTAAAAAGCCAAAAGTCAGAACAAACATTAAAAATAAATGCACATCAGTCAAAGGGATCGATGTGTGGAATAGCTGTAGTGAGGAGATAAAGCAGAGTTGTTCACTTTTTATATTTAAAAAAAGGTATAAAAACTATTTGTTAAGTCAATACAGTAAAGTTTGATTGTTCCTCTGAGAGTGTATGTCGACTAAAAACTGATGAGGTTACAATGTTCAGATTTTTTTTTTTTTCTCTTTCTTTTTTTTCTCTTTTCTTTTTTCTATTTAGAAAGGGTGGTAAAAGATAGCTGAGATAAAAAGATGCTGCAATTCTGATTTTGTATTATTTTTTTTGCTCACAGACTAACATCACAAGGTAAATAACTGCAACAGTTTTGTAAAAAATGATTTTGGTGTTAGTCACAATTAGTAATTGAACTGATTGTCAGAAAAGGGGTGGGCTTAAATAAGTTTAGGCTTCTTCCTGCTCCTTTTTATTTATTTATTTATTTATTTTTTTTAAATACGTGCAAAGTATTGTTTTCATTTGTAGTATCTGCAATTATTTTTATAACAAACTTTTTTTTTTCTTTTCTCTTTTATTGAATTTTTAATTGTCTGTTTATATGTTGTATAGTATATGTGTGGGAATGTGGGTATGAGTTAACAACAATAAACACTGATTAATAAAAAAAAGATTATGGTGAACTTTGGGTAAAACTGTCTCATAGTAGCAAGATAAACCAAGTGGTGTTCACTCTTGTTCTCAAGGTCGTGCTTGTTCAAACCTGAGTTAATGGATGAGCTATATGTTCAGTCAAATCAGATGTGATGGAGGACAGAAACATTTAAACCATGCAGGTTCGTGAGGATCAGTGCTGGACACCACTCACAATCACTGTTTAGGTTTTAGGAATTTTGGTGAATTTACTAATTGTTCACAGTTATTATGATCATTGCCAACACCAACGTTTGAGCTGATTAAATCTTTTCCAACAGCCTCTCCTTACTTACTCCTGCAACTTGTTTCACTGCAGATACAAATAAAACATCCAAACCTTGACAGTTTTATTTTCCTTTCACTGCTGTAGGATGTATGAGTGCATTCCCATTCTTCTATAGACTTCCATCAAATTTTAGCTCAAAGTATTCTTTTTAAAACTGGAGGTGAAAGATCCCTAACTCCCTACTCTAACTCCTCATGTTCTTCTTATTCAGAAAACACAAAAGAAGCATAAAAATTTAAATGTGTGACCGCCAGAACATTCCAACACTCTGAAACTCTTTGTTTTTGAAAAGTTTTGTCACCACTTATATAAAAGTGAAACTAAAAAATTTGAATATTGTGCAAAAGTTTGTTTATTTCACAAAAGGGGCTCAAACCAAGTACAGATGCATGATTATATTTTTTCAGACATTTCTATTTTTAAAATCCTTTTTAAATTATTTCATGTAAAACTGGTGTTTTGGATTCATTTGCTGATTAGAGTGGGGACTTTGAGCCTAGAATTTTGAGGTTTTGACTTTGGGGTTTTCATCTGTAAGCCATCATCTTCATCACAATTATAACAAATAAAAGCTGAAATATCTGGCTGCACGAATGAGTATCTCATTTATTAGTTTCACCTGTTTTATATTTGAAATGTGATAAAATAATGGAACTAAAACAAATAAAAAACACAAATGCATCAGAAACAGTTAAAAATGAATGTAATTTTAAATGAGGGAGTAAATATTGTTCTGGTTCTGGTGTAAACTGGACTTAAAATAAACATTGTATTGTTTTAATTGTTGCTCTTGGTGTGGATGGTCCTTTACTCACACTCTGCAGCTGAAAGGCTTCTTACAGCCAAACTTCAATCTAACCACTTATTCACTCAGCACCTTTTTGTAAATTAGATCCTAACCAGACTTTGAAGAAAATCAAATATCTCAGCCAAAACTTCTTCCCACCAATTTGCAGGAGACAAAACAAGACCTGGTGGTGCGCTCATCTCCTGCTGTGAGTCCTTGTGGTGCAGGAGGAGGAAATGCTCCGTCGTCATGGCCACGAGGAAATGATGAACCCACATAAAGAGTGTTTGCTTTTGAAACACAGACACTTGAGGTAATCTTTTATCTGAAGACTCACAAGTCCTGTAAGGAACGTGGAGATCCTTATGGAGTTATGAAGTTGGATGCTTTGAGCGTCACAGAGGAAATTGCTAGATTATGCCTTAGGCCTGGCCAGTAGTAATTACCGAAGAAGTGGCCTATAATCTGTGGTTATACGTGATGTGTGTGAGTATTACTGGGATGGCATTGTTGCTGAGTTTTCTGCATATTTTAAAAAAGGTTGTTTTAGGGCAGTGAAATGTAAACAGCATGTACTTTACACCTCACGCTGGAGATAAAATCAGTTTTAGATGCATAATGTGAATATTTGAGAGCAACTCCTGCAATATGGATGATGGCAAAAAAAAATCATTTACGTAAGCATAACACAATTTTCATGTCATTTTTATTATAAAAACACGAGACTGTGAATATGTTTTCTTTGGCTTCTTAGTTTTCCAACTTTTCAACACCTTGGAATCCGTTTTCACATCAAAGTTTCCCTGAAATCATTTACGAACCAGAAGTTATATTTACTGTCTGATCACAATCTTTGTGTCATTAAGGTATGATAAAAGCCATCATTTGGTGGAAAGCACCTGCTGTCAGCCCTTTGTGTGCTGCATGCAGCTGCTGCCTCGGCTGGCCCGGCGCTGGTTCACTTCCAGAACCCCCCGAGGACGTTCACCATCAACGCTCAATCAGAGTTTCTGCATTAAGACTGGTGACAAATGATCCCTGAGGCCAGAGCAGATCAGAACACCACATCATAATGCCTGAAAGTACAGCAGCCCCTCTGAACACTGTGTTCCTGCCAAAGCTCAGGGGCACATCAGCCTCATTTACCGCTATAGGTTGTGTTGATGTTGCAATTAGGAATTTCCCTGGTTGAGTGGTGAAGGGTTTAAATAAAAGAGTGAAATTAAAGGAAAGGATGAATAAACATGTTACTGTACTATTTGTGACTTTTTAAAAATGGTATTTTTATGCATTTGCCACTTTATGACACCATTGAAACTCTAATAAAATTAGACAATAAACAAATGAATCGAAGCTTTTTGTAGATTTGATTTTTTTATATTGGGAGTTTTTTAAATGCATGGAAATATATTTCAATGGGAAAAAGCTACATTTTACACCAAAATTACACCAATTAAAGTAAAGGTTTAACTAACAGACAAATCCAGACATGAATAAAGCAGAAGTCAACCACATTTAAAGCAGGGTGAAGAGATCCCCGCTCTAAGGTCTCAGGGTGTTTTGATGGATAAATTAGTATCTCACCACATTGATTTTTATCAGTGTTTCTTTTCATACAGATTGATAAAAGATCCACGGTTAAAAAGACTCAGTCATATCAAAAAAGAGATTCTGAGATGTTGGAGGAGAGCGCTTCACCCTGCTTTTGTTATATCTGTTTTATGGCTGTCAGAATTTTTATGATAACTAATTATTAAAAAAAAATATTGCAAAATGTAACATTTATGAGCTTGGGTGTGTTTTTTTCTATTCCAAGTTTTATTTTTGTATCTTTGGTCACCATCTACCCATGTATATTCAGAGCCTGTATTCTAACAGTGACTCCCCATCAGCCCTGCAAACATTCAACATCGCATGGGCATGCAGATCATGTCCAGGGTTTCCCCCAGCGCTATTTAAGCCTGGCGGGCCGCCAGGCTTTGCGTGCCCCCCCGCCAGGCTAAGCGCCACTTATTTATTTATTTTAAAGTTTTTTTAATGCACCAAACTAACATTTAAAATGTTAAATTTAGCGCTGAAACAAATACTCGAATGTTTCTATTAAAAATATTCCTCAAATCATTATTACTTACTGATTCGAGGCGTTGTTAAATGCGTAACGCAGCCGGACTCTAATTTACACGGACACATTTTACTGGAGCACAACGTTGGATATCACCGGTGATCACGACAGCATGGAGGACAATGGAGAAAACAATAAAGGCAAAAGGCAAAGGTGGTCCAAAGTTTGGGACCATTTTAAACTCAGAAGAAGTGAAAACACGGTCGAGTGTCTCCACTTTTAAACTGAGTTGTCTTACCATAACAGCACAACTTTATGCTTGAACAGGAAACCGCTTCAGCCAGCCGAATCCACGACCAGGTAGGCTAATGCTAATACCATAGACATAGGCTAATACGTAGAGCGCACGCTAACTTTCACGTCACATAGGGACCGGAAAAAAACACGTTAATCGTGTTCAAGTTAAACTAAGAATGAATAAACTCTACAACTGAAAGAAAAATCACCATCATCCTGTTTATGTAGATGGCTGCAGCGGTGTGGAGCAGGGACGCAGCTAATACCTGGAGTCATTACTGCGGCTCAGTGTGACGCTGCACATACGGCAGGCCATTATAGCATGTAATTTACTAACATATCTATCTTTGAATATAATTTTAGGTTGAATTATTGCCAATCTGTGTATATTTAGAAAAATATGACGCATTGTTACTAGTAGAAATTAGTAACATTTCTACTTGAAGTTTCATTTTGAAACACAAACTCAGAATTTTTTTCCTCCGTTTTGAAAGGTCGTCAAATAGAATATTTGATTGACAGAGGATTAGATAGAATATTAGAATACTAAAATATTAAATAGCTGTAGCCCTAGTTAATGCAGGAGATAGGTGTAGGAGACTATTTTCATGTTCAGCCTGCATGAAAAACTCAGTGATCGATTATAATCAGAAATAATCATAAAAAAATGTTTGTTCAGTGAAGCACACCTTTAAAATGAATAGGGGTCTTTAACCTGCAAGTCTGACTTTAACAGCATCTGGTGATACAAAAGCACAATAGCAACATCTTATGATGGATAAGTGAACAGGGTGAGAGGTCAGGCGTATTTTCCATTATCTGAATTGTATTTTTTTGTGTCTGGTAAAACCATATTTCAAGATTGTGCCTTTTTGTAAGACAAATAAATATTGTTAATAAATGGTTTATAACACCACATACTAGTCATACTTTTAAACTTCCTGACAACTGTTTTTTTTTTTTTTTTTTTTNNTACAAAAACACCGTGGGTCGCCCGTGGGCTTGTCTACCACCGGGCTTTGCGAGTTTTCTGGGGGAAACCCTGATGTCTGTATTGAGTCTGTCTGTCTAGACCATGTCTGTAAGACGTCCTAACTAGGTCTTTGCACAATGGGAGAGGACGACTTTGTGCGCCATCGTCCTCTGCTGCCCGCGGATAAACGGAAGTGACGCCACCAACACCGGCAACTCTGATAAAGGCTAGAGTCATTAGTCGAAACATGTCAGCTGCAAAGTTAACAACCATCTTTCTACTACGCTGTGTTAAAAAAAGAACAAAGTAATGGACTGTCTCTATTTAATTTCATTCATTAACAATTCTAAATAATTAATGCAATCTTTACTATTGGAAGCTTACTGTGGTCCAACGCAGATGTTTATTTGTGAATGAACCACATATGAGACAGCTTAACAGCAATGCCTTATAAATTTACCAAAGCAGAGGAAAACAACAGTCTGCTGTACCGATTATAACCTGACCTCTGCATGACCCCTGTCTTTAACTGACTTATCAAAATTCTCTCAACTTTCCCCCAGCAGCACGTCGGTATCTGTACTGGTTGTAATCCTGAAGTGGGGGCTAAACTGTAACAATACCGCTCCATCAACAGCTAATGTAAGAGGCTGATGGGAACCAGTGTGAGACTCAGACTGGATTGTTGTTGGAGCTGATAGCAGCCAGGCGCATCCACTCTGACTGGTAAAAGAGGAGCCCCACCTGCAGTCATGCCATGTTCCTCTCTCATCACTCCCACTGAGAGTCACATTACGAGGACAAACAAGCTGCTGTTTTCAGCTCTAAGGCATGTGTCCGTATCTGGATGAAAAAACATTGTCTAAAAAATTAAATAAAAAATGCCTATTTTTTAAAACATCTTTTACAATTTTTTTCAATTGTTTGCACATATTTTTTTTAAAAACAGCTCACACAAGTTGCAGAATACCCCAGTGTGTTTGCAAAATGAAACAATTCAGCCTAAACAATAAACACATTGATAAAAATGTTTTGTTCTCAGTGACACAGGCTTTCAATCTGCTACACTCTACCGTATTAAATTCAAAACATATCTGTATAAAAACTTTTTTTTTTCAGAAGTGGAGTGCTGGGTTTTATTCAGAAATACTGTTTGATAGCACGGACACGGGGTAATTTAGATGACAAGGACTTTCTTCATGATTACTTTGTGGTTTACAGAGAAAGTACACAAACAGCCTACTATGAACATACCAAACACTGCACAAGACTGATGTTGCAGACTGAAGGTTTTCTTATCATTGACTCACTTTCACACAGCAGTTGTCTCCACACCTGGTTAATGTGCATCCATTCATTTATGCCAGGCCTCACAATCCTTATCTGTGTCTGGGGTGTTAAACTGCATGTAGAGTTTTCACATCCCTGTGTTTAATGTTTTACAAAAACATGAAGCAGATATTTTGCATAGTTTAGCAAATTTGGTGTTTTTGTCCCTGGGAGAGTGTTGCTTATTATTTTATTTGAGTGTGTAAACAATTATAAAAAAAAAAAAGAAAGACCCTCTAGGTGTGTTTTCTAGGAGTATGTTAGGTATTTCAGCTCTGAGGTCCCATGGCCTAATGAGCAGGATCGACACAAACCAGTAAAAGTCATGTTGCTTTGGCTGACATTGATTATTTTTGTTACGTGAAAAGTAAAGTTTTGGACATTTGACGTTTGCAATAATCTAAGTAACTGCACATTAAATAAACCTCAAATCACACATTTTACTAAACCAAATGTTCATGACAAGAAACAAAACAGCTTAGCTTTGAAAAGGATGGCTCAGCTTCTCTAATTTTTTGCTGCCAATTTGAGGAGTTTTCTCACGTTCTCAAGTTTTCTAACATGAGAACAAAACATTCTTAAAAAACACAAAAATTCAAAACAGTTGCCATAAAAAATTAAATGAAAAAAAAAACAACCTCCAGAACTTGACATTTCCTGAGAACCAACACCAACCCTACACTGCAAAAACTGATTCCTAAGAAAGAAAAAAAGCCTAATCTCAGACATTTCATCTTATTTTTAGTCTAAAAGAAAAAATATATATCTTCTCTAAAACATTAGCATTAATTAAAATAAGGCAAATATTCTTAAATATGATCCAAAATTTCTTGTTTTGAGTAAAAAATCTGCCAATGGAGAAGTCTTAAAACTAGCTAATAAACCTAAAATTTGATTCTTTTGCTAGTTGTAGGAGTTCTAGCCAAGCAACTTGTTCTTAGCCCATTGGCAGATTTTTTTTACTCAAAACAAAAAAATTTAGAATATTTACCTTATTTTAATTATTGTTTTTTTTCCAGAGAAGATTTGTTTTCTTCCTTTTAGACTAAAAATAAGATAAAATATCTAAAATGAGGATTTTTCCCCCTTTCTTAGAAATCACTGAGTTAGACTATTTTAGACAAAATTCATTTTTATTCTACTGGAACAAACAAAATGCAAATTCTGCTGTTAAATAAATGTATAACTATACTTTAGCTTTTGTTGTGCATGGTCAGCATGATATGTTTTGAACTAAAATAATAAAATAAAAATAGTTTTGAACAACAAACTGACAATGGAGCACAGTTTTTGAGCTGCACCATTGATGCTAAACAAAGATTTGAGATTTAGTTGCTCATAGTTTGAGTCAAACTGCCTTTACAGACCAGCAGGACCCCTTTACCTCAGCCCTCTAGTGGCTGGCTGCAGTATGACTTTTAAGTCCCGCCCCCTCCATGTAAAAAATGGTGCTTTTCTATCCCCTGTTGATTCATGTAGTTCCATCCTTGCTTCTGCATGTTGAAGTATTAACAATTCTTATACTTTCAACTATAATTAGGTATTTAAAACCCCACATATCTGGTGCCCAGATTCTTGCTCTAATATTAAACTGGTGGCACCTGTGAACTGGTAACTCTAAAGTTGATACTTTGACCATCGTTACATATTTCAAAGGTCTAAATTTTACTCATGAAGCTGATTTTGCTGAATACTCTTGGTTTGGAGGTAGTTGTGTGTGAGAATGTGTGAAATTCCTTTTTGCTTCCTAAAAACACAACTGGTGAATTTGGAGATGCCAAAAAACGCGGCAATAATCATTGCCATGGAAAGTTTCATCCAGCTCAGCACAGAGCATTAGTTCTGTAAATAGAGGGGAAAACGACTCGCAAAGCCTTTTTATTTATGTTTGCCTTTGCTTTAGCTTTGTGTTATGATGGTGGGGGAATTAATCCCTTTGTCATTCCTGCGGCCGATCCTCTCAGCTCCACACACACCCTGTATTTAGTCTCTAATGTATGATTAGTAAATCAGTGTTTTTCTCTTGGCAAACAAAAAACAATATTATCTTTGCTAAGAAGGCTGATCTAGTTCAGAAAACAGAAAATATGTTGAATTTCAGAAACTAAAAGACACCCCAAACACATGATTTTGATTTAAGAAGAATATGATTAAAACACTGTTAGCTAATCAGGGACAGATGACTCTCATGTGCAATCTGTGTTTTGTTAAAAACTCCAACTTAAAATTCACCAAAGAGCAGGAAAGCTTTTCAACTCTAACAACCAAGTATGTTGTGAATTAGTGCCAAAAGGCCAAACTAAACCACAAAGCTGCCCGTTGCTAAACTTTGAACTTGCTAACCACGTTGATGCATTTTCTTCTATGAATATGTGTGTGTGTGTGCATGTGTGTGTGTGTGTGTGTGTGTGTGTGAGTTCATTCATCTTCTTGTGGTTTGGGCAGATTATTGAAAGCTGCCCTGCAGAAATCCATGAGAAGAGTTTGTCATGGCTTCATTTATTCATGACGACACAAGGAAAGAGCATTTGTTATTTGGGAGTGCTGGAGTGCAGGAGTTCATGTGGAGAAAAGGAGTTGAAAGATGTGTATCTCTTTGCACGTTACCTCCAAGTGACATGATGTTCATGATGGTTTCATAGTCGTCTGTTGAAGACATTGTCAATATTTAAGAGCACACCCAGTTTGTTCCACTACTAAAAAAGTGCTGCTACTGATTTTTGATATTGTGTCCTTGTGGTGGGATTGTGGTGGTGAAAAAGCATAAATTTAAAAACTGCAAGGATCACAGCAACTCATGCATACTATTCAGTACCTGCACTGTGCTAACACATACGGTCCTCACTCTGATTCAGCCGTGGGGGATCTGTAACGGTTTCTTGGCTACAAGCCGAGCTTCTAGTACCACTCATCATCGAGGCCTCATATTGTGGGGATTTTCACGTCCCTTTCCGATGTTTTTTTTGCACTAAAACATGCATATGTTCTCTTCGTCACACCGCACGCTAAAAGAGGAGTGGTCATCTTAGTCATCATAAAATATAGTTCAAGAGAGAACTGTATGTTTGTCTAAATGTGGTTTTAAATTACACACGCCATATTTCAGATGTGTGCATTCATGCAGCTAACACGACAGATCCACTAATGGTTTTATAACTACCTGTCACCATGGCAGCATGGGAAGCCCAAAGAAGTGCATCCTCTGGGGACAATGTGAGTGTGTTGAGAGTCTTCAGGATTAGGACCACAGGGCTATTTTTCATTTTGCCTCTGGACCACCAAACAAGAAAGTAATGGTGGATCTAATCTGCACTCAACACTTTAGGCCAAGAGCAAGAGTGGGAGGTGTGTGTGTGTGTGTGTGTGTGTGTGTGTGTGTGTGTGTGTGTGTGTGTGTGTGTGTGTGTGTGTGTGTGTGTGTATGTGTGTGTGTGTGTTTTGCTATTTGTAAAGGATTAGGGCATGCTAACAAGTGTTGCAGCAGAATATCAATCAGATCCTTTAGTTTCACCAGAGCTTCGATTGTTGAGTGTATCAACATTCACCACACGTTCATACATGGACAACAACACACCGCTGCCCCAAAGAAGTTTACTTGTTCAAGTTCACAAAATTTCAAGTGCAAAATCTTTCCAATGCTCTTATGCTGACAGTGTTGTTATGGATGTCATTGTTATTGTTGGTGTTGTGTTTTTTATTAAAGTTTTGAACACCAATTATTGTTTTAAACCTGCCACTTTCCCAAAAACCCACTTTTTCTGAACTACATTGTTTTTATTCTTCACCAGTAAGTTTCAGTAACACCTGTCATCACTTGTCAAGGTCTTTTGAGTCAGTTTGATGCCAGTCAGCCTCACGACTTCACCAACAGCTTTCATGCTACTCAGGACAAGACCCTGGCTTCAGCTGGTTGACCTTTAGATGACCTCTTCTCTGAGCTCTATGGGGAAGTCCACCAGCAAGTACTCTATTAGGCCTTTTCCAATGGCACTCAGCGTGACTCAGGTTGGTGCAGTTCGGTCTGGCCACCTTTTCCAACAGCACAGGTTGGTATTTTCCCCTACTTTCCCTCCACTTTTCTGTCCCTGCTTCCTTGAGGTTCCAAGTGCTCTGACCCGGGTTGCGACTGGCTAGAGGACAGAATCACAGTTTGCTCCTGAGCTTTCTGGCTGCTGCTTACATTATGCTTTCTAATGGAAATTGTAGATGACCTTTATGGAAAAAAAATGCTGATTACAGAATTCCTAGGCTGTGATTCACCGTTTGTTGTTTGCAGTGCACAAACCTGGGAATTAATGTAGGCTCCTTGCAACAGAGTGGCACTCCCACCCTGCTTTTTTGCTCCTTTTCTTGTTACTGGCTTCCAGGGGATGCATTTATTGTGTGACATTTTATGGGAGGATTGAGCAGTGGTGGGGAGTGGGGAGACGAGGTGGCCAGTCAGGCTATTATCTATCCAATAGGGATGGATGAATGCTTACCCCCACAGAGTTAACACAAAAGGGGCGGTCAGAGCTGAAGTGAAGCGCGCCCCATTTGAACAATGGTTGCAATCAGAGGCTGGTTTCTACTGGTTGAAGATGTTCACCCTTCAAATACACTCGGTATATTTATTTATTTATTTTATTGTATTTTCATGTCTTATCTGGCTTTAAAGTAATCAGAATTAATGTCTCAGTGCCAAAAACATGCATTACATCTTTTATTCACAGCTTCAGCTATATTGCTAGCCTGGCAAGCCATCCTATATATGTGAATATAGTCTGGCCACGAACCATTGACGGCTCTCAGTCGTGAGGCGGGATCTACGGTTGTCTTTCAAACTGTCAGCACGCAATTGGATAGCGCTAGGACCAATCAGAGTAACAAACAACATGACGTAATCACAGCGACGGAAAAGCGGGAGGCAGTAATGGCGTCTAACATCAATGATTTCTGTCGTGTTTGTATGAAAACATGTGAATATCAGGTGTACTGGGACATTGCACTACTTTGTTTGGTAAAAATAAGAAGCCACTAAGTATATCAGACAGACTTACGCATGTTGGAGTCTAAATAATCCAATGTTGATGACAAAGCCGTTTCAAACGAACGTGGTTCCTGCGCTGCCGCCATGTTGTTTGTGTTTGCGGTCGCAGCTCTGACGTCATCGGCTACTCCCGCTCTGTGATTGGCCCACAATATAGAGCGCTGTGATTGGACAGCCACAGCAGTGGATCGGGCTGCGAGGGTTCCAATGAAGCGTGCCTAGACCAAACTCTGCAAAGCAAGAATTTGGTCTAGTTCACTAGGCTAAAAGGAAATATCACTAAAGTCTAAAATCATGTTATCTCATCAAAGATTCGCCAAAGGATCCTGTTTAATATGAAATAGTTTGCTGAGAATTGATGAGAACACAAAGCAATATGACTGTGAAGTGTTTGTGTTGTTTTATTGTTTTATGTAAAGCTTTAGTAGAAATGGCTTTAAAGTGATTAAAAAGCATCATACCCATGATTTAGCAGGTAGGTTGTCTATGGAAACATCTTAGATGGCCTCCTTCAAACCCATACTATTCAACTTTTTCATATATTTAAATCATTTTCTTGAGCCAGTATGTGCTAAATTGACCCTTTACAGGGTTAATGAAATGTCACTCAGACCCCCACCTCCCTCTGTGGCCAGAATACTGCACTTACAACTTCAGAGTGCTGATCTGGCCCCTTTTGGACTTAAAAAATGGAGCTGACATGTCTGACTCTGCAGTCTGCTTCCAGCATGTTTTAGATCATGAACACAGCTGATTTGTTTGATTTAGTGACGAACCGCTCCTGTAGACACTAATGAAGGCTGAGGAGACATTTCAGCTGTTAGATTAAGGTGTTAAAAAGACGAACGCACAGCGAGGAGATAAGTTTCACTTTTGCTTTCACTAACTGAACACCAGGGGCTGCTAAAAACAAGCTAAAACTGCATCGTATCCCTTTAAAATAATAAAAAAAGGTGGATATAGATAGCACTTACATGGACTAAATGAGAAGCCTTGTTGTATAAAACCACAAATTTGAAGTTTTCACTCTGCAGCACAGCAAAATTACCGAATATCTGTGTCATGTAATTTTCTGGAAGAAAACCCATTCAGCATTCCTGACAATACATCCACCTTGTTCTCCATCACCAGATTGAGGACACTCTGAGAGGCCTGTGTGCTGTGTGCCAGGATGCATAAACAGACATTCTTTAATATCATCCAGAGTGGATGAGAGGTGGGAGTGGGATCAGGCCAGAGCTCCCTATGTTGTCTCCCATACAGACTTTTGTTACTGTTTGTAGACAGGTGTGTGTGTATGTGTGTGTGTGTGTACATTTAAAACGGGGTCTTTCAGTGGAACTGCCCGAGCACCTCTCACCCACTCAGTGTTTTCATCAATGACAGCTTTTCAGCTGCCTGGGGAGGAGAAAGGAGGATGATGAGGCTGGCTCAGAGATTAGAGGACAGACTGCAGCAACACATTTTTGGCAGGTGTCAGGGAGATTAACTTTCAAGTTAAATGAGAATAATAGACATACATGGTGTTTCATGCGCATATTTTCACATAAAAACAGAATGAGGGGAAACAGTTGAGTATTGGTTGGCAAGGTCATTGACCTGAAGGTCTTTCATTCAAATCTGATGTACAGCCAACTCTGTTTCAAGTTTTGGTCTGTTTTCTGTGTCTTTGTGGGTCTCCTTCTAGTCCAAAAACATTTTTCATGTTAGGTTATTGTTGATTCTAATGATTGGGGTGTCAGGGTGGAGGGTTAGGGTTAGGGTTACTGGAGATGTGGTAGCGGAACAAATGACATTAGGTTTTCAAGGCCCGGGATGCCATTAGGTTGTCTCAGTTGACATACCTATACTGTATTGAATGAAGATTAGGAACATTGACCTTGGACTGGATGATCATGGTGATGTCCTCTCTCTTTTAAAAAGTAAGAACCAGAAGGTATGTTCCAGTTTTTTGGGGATCATGCTTCTCAGCCTCCTACCAAAGGTTTATGAAGGATGCTGGAGTAAAGAGTCCAGCTAATTCAGGAGAAGCAATGTGGCCTTGTCTTGGTCAGGAATTAGTGGTGCGTCCCTTCAGACTTGAAAAGAATTAGGAGGGTCCAGTGGCGGACTGGCCATCGGGAGCATCGGGACATTTCCTGGTGGCCTGGCTGCTGACCTGGCCCACTTGGCGACTGCTGACAGTTGTCAAAGAATCTTTCTGCAACATCCCCCTGCTCAAAGCCTTCCCTCCTCCTAGTATGTGCTGGGATGGTATCAAATTCCCGGCCAGCATTATTGTCCAAGTCCACCACTGTTAGGTCTAGAGTAATTTGCCCATCTAGTCCTTATGTGCTGTGCTGATTTGGAGACAAATCCATGTTCCTTGTGGCGTTCATTGGGAGTTACATTAGGACAACCTAATAAGAGCCATTCAACCCCTTTACAACCAAAGTAAGAGTTTGGTTTGTGCCGGTAATAAGTCATGTTGGACTCAGCGCTGCCCTTTTGTCATGGATGTTATTTCCAAGCACAGCCTAGTGATGGACTCTTGAGGCTTCAGCTTTCACCAGTACTGCTTGCAGATTATGTGATCTGGTTGACTTCATCTAGGGACCTCCATCAGAGTCTCATGTAGTTTTCTATAGATATGAAGCATCTTCAGAATTGATGCCAAGACCCTCAGCCACAAAAAATGTAGATTTTTGCTTCCAATTTAAGATTATTGAAAATATTTAGGTCTTCTTTTTAAATCATGGTAAAGTGTAGCTAGATACTGACAGGTGGGGCAATGTCTACAGTGATGGTTGTACTAGATTTGGTGTTCATGAATATAAACTAGGAATCATAGTTTGTGTTAAACTTCAGCAAACATCAGCATTAATTAGTGGTTTCTGCAACCAAAATACAATTATTAGTCTGATTTACTTAATGTGGGTTACTGTAGTAAATCATGTTGTTCATTTCCTCCACTATTGTAGGTTACAGGTTGAAAAAACAGCTTCCTATGTGACGCTCTTGCTTTAGTCTCAACATACGTTTTTCAATAATGAATTGTTGTACCTTCATGGTACATTCAGTTTTTAGTAGCTACCACTCTTCATCCAAACTATGAACTTTATGTGTTTACATCTTTACACAGCATCTCTGATGCTGTTTTCTAGTTCACCGGCCACAACTGTTTCCATCCCATGTCACTCCGGTGACACTCCGACTCATAAAAAAAGGTCATGTCTTACGCATTTTCACCACATGTTTATCAGGAAAAGTCGTTACCCTGCAGCCATGGAACGCGGCAAGCCTCTCCTCTCTATATTGGGCTGTGTGTAGACAAATATATTCTAAGTATGATAATGGGAAAAACAGAATATAGAAGGGGAGTTATGTGGATGATAACCTCAGCACTCTGCTCCATGGAACGCTGCCCTGTGGATGTTTCCAGTAGGGGCAAGTGGGGAAAATACCTACAGAAAAAGGAGGGAAAAAATGTAGGAGGGAAAGCAATAGAAAACACTTCCTGTTTGGGTTCATCGGTGCTAGCTGCAATCTGGGTTGGTGAAAAAGGAGCTGGATTCACTTTTACATTCAAGCAATCACTGCAGACATTAAATTGTGATGAATGAATTTAAAATTATTGGAAAATGTTTGAATTCCATACATCTGAGTTTTTAAATTTTTTCTAAACGTGTTTTGTGTGCATGTTCTACGAAAACAGTAGCGTCTTTTTTTTCAGATGGTGAGAACTTATTTTTAAACCAGTGGGGTAAAAACAAACTTCTTCAACCAAAGTTGTAGAACAGCAGTAAATGGCAGCTGTATATTACAGATTAAACATGTTGGAAGAGCCCTTCAAATGTTACATAGGAAGAATTCTTCCATGCTTCCCCGGACTGATCCCGAAACCTTGCAAAAATGAAGCATAGCCATGTTTTCCTCTGTAGTTGAGAGCAGCCGTGACATGTTAAATGCTTCTGTCATGGTCTATGGGTTTTTATGTTGAGCTTATTTCTGGGGATTTCCTTGTTCTTTATTTTTAGAGAGTTAAAGTCTTGGTTTAATTCTTGTTTTTGTAAAGCTTCTGTTTTATGTTTGGTCAGTAGATTTCTTGATTTCTTGTTTTATTTTGTAGAATTTGCTCAGTGTGTGTTATGTTAAGTATGTCTTCTTGTCTTTTTTCTACCCGTCATTCAGTTCCAGATTACTTGTCAGCTTTGGCTGTTTCATAAATGTGCCAAATAAATAAATACATTCGACATGGACAAGATGTCCAGAAATTAACCCACAAACCACTTAGTTCTAAAATATGTCTACTGTAAACTAAACAAAGGCATTTTAGTTCCAGAAACAAAAAGCCAGTCCAGAATGGGGATATGATTAGGTGGTGGAAAGTACACAGAGTTTCTTCTTAATCTGGTCACCATGTACTCTACTGAGGATGCCTCCTGAGGACTTGGAGACCCATAACCCTAGTAGAAATCGCCATGGTAGCTAAAAGATTCCTCAGTGGAAGAGTTCTGGGGTAGATGGTGTTCACCCTGAGATCCTGAAACATTTTGGGCAGTTATGGTTGACAAACCTTATCAATGTTGCATGAAGGACCAGTACAACACCATTAGGATGTCAAACCAAGGGTGTAGTCCTAATTTTCAGAAACAAGGACCAGAGATGTGTTTCCGCTATTGGGACATTACATTTCTAAGTATCCCAGTGAATGTTCCCTCGAAAGTGTTAAGAGGCCTTAACTGATTGTCAAACCTTGAATTTATTGGCTGAGTCATGGAACATTGGACCAGATCTTCAATCTTGCAGAGTTGCTGAGGGGTTGTTGGAGTTTGGGTCTCCAATCCTCGTGTATTATAGACGTAGAGAAGGCTTGAAGCTGTTTCCCAAGGTATTCTGGGGGTGGGGTTGGGGTGGCTACAGAAGTATGAGGAGAACTTTAGTATTACACAGGCCCAAAAAACCAACACAAGAGCTGCACCCAAGTTCTCTATACTAATGGGGCTTCCACACTAGCATCAGCTCCACATGGCCCAGTCAGGGTCATTTGTGTTCACATCCGGGTAGCCCGGGCATTTTCCACGCCGAACCGGATGTGTTTTCAGCCCCCTTCCCAAGGCGGTATGCCTCGGGCAGAAACCAGTCCAACATACCCACTGCTGACTGATTGGCTGGCTCAAATTCACGCCTACCATTAGGGCAAGCCTCTGATTGGCGAATAGAATCAGCCAGCAGGGGCTTCCCGCATGCGTGCCTCATTATCATTCTGGATGCTGAGGGGTTAGCTGCCACACACAGCAAAGCAGGATGCAATATCAGAGGCAGAGAGTCTCCAAAAACATAAGACTGCTCAGGATGCCTTTGTTCAATAAGGAAGACACCGCAGACTTCTCCATGCTCTTTTGCCCTGCCCACGTGCAAGGAGATGTGCTCATGATATCACTGATATATTCACGCCAATTTTGGAGACCGCCCATGTGCTCAATCACATTGGCAATCCTAAGGCAGTGTGAAACGAACGCGGCCAGGCTGGGGCAGGCGGCGCGGAGTCGATCAGAGCCGATGCTAGCGTGTAAGTGCCATTAGTTGTGTCATGTTGAGGTAGGATCCAAATTCAGGAAATCCAGGAAGCAGACAGGTACATTGCTTTAATACCTTTATTTTAATTAACAACGTGAGGGGCATGAGCTGGAGGAACAAACATAGCATAAGGAACCAACAGTTTAAATAACTGAGGAGGTGAGAAGAGAAGAAGGGCAGGTGTGAGTGATAGTGATTGCTAGCAATGGACAGATGAGACTAATTAACTGAGGAATGGGAGGCAAAACACAAGAGGAGGAGAACTACAGGAAAATGAATAAAAATAACAATAAATCACAGTAAACTAAAATCAAACGATGCTAGAAAATAAAGGCTGGAAGAAATAAACAAGAGAGGCTAAATGCAGATAATAGAATTTAAAGATTAAAACTAACTGAAGACCAAGATGATGATGATGACGATAATGATGATGATGATGATGGTGATGATGATGATGAAGTTAGTAGACACAAAAGGATGTCAAGCCACAACCTAGAAAAACCAACAGAATACAATAAAACAAACATGAACATAACTGAGACTAAAAGGCTGAGAGTAGGAGCTGGCCATCTGATTGGGGTCTGGGGTGGTGGGTCGCTTTGCTCTGCGTTGGCCGGGGTTGCATGCTCATCACTACCCCAGTTAGAACGGGACCATCTCTGAGTCCAGGAAAGGGTTTGCCCTCTGTGCAGCAGTACCGGACCAGAGTGTGTAGAAGAATAAGAAGAAGTTTATTTATTTAGCACTTTTCACTGACAAGAAGTCACAGAGTGCTTCACAGACAATGTAGGGTGTGTATGGGGAGTGTGAGTGGGTGTATGACGTTCTTGTGTGTCTTTAGGTTGAATGTGTTTATGTGTGAGCATGAGGGTGGGAGTGTGTGACTGTCTATCTGTCAGGTAGAGTCTTGGACTCCTCCCCTCACCTGGGACATCTTGTGGTGCTATAACACCTTGACCTACCCTCCCCCTGCCACATTTCCTGCTGGTGGGTGGTACCTCGGTCTGCCTGTGTATTTGCAGCTCTCATATCTGGGGCTGGACGTTTTTGGCATTGGTCCTGCAGGAGAAAACATGCACAATACAGAAACCCCATGAATCTCTTTGTTTCGTTTCTCAGGCCTGCATTTCTTTTGACACATTGTTCAGGATTAACGCACTTTGTTTTCATTTAGTTTTAACCCTTTAACACTGCGGCGTCACTAGGATCACAGGTGACACTGCAGCGCATGTGATCAGAGTCTCCATGTGCTATGGCAAGTGATTTCTGCCATGACTAAGGCCTAAGCAGACTCTGGAGAAGGCGCAGCTGAAGGTGACATTGGCGTGTGAATGTCTACAGCAGGGGTCTCCAAATCCAGTCCTCGAGATCTACCATCCTGCATAAGTTAGCTGTTTCTTTGCTCCTACACACCTGATTGAAATGAATGAGTAATTAACAGGCCTGTGCAGCAGTAAGGTGAGGATTAAATTATTCCATTCAGGTGTGGCAGAGCAGGAAACACAGAAAACTAGCAGGATGGTAGCTTTTGAGGACTGGAGTTGGAGACCCCTGGTCTACAGAGACAACGTGCTTCTCCGAGGGCTTCTTCTCAAACGTTAATGTTAGACGAGGGTCTTCTTCAGCTGGTAATCTGTGTCAGAAATCAATCGCCATACATGCTCATCCCGACCAGCTCTTTAGTAGGATTTCTTGATATCAGTCACTTCAGTTATCTCTTGGTGGTACATCCCATGTAGGGGTTTGTCCTCCCACGATGGTATTTCCAGCACCTCCTCCTCTGTTTGCTATTCATTTTTTGAGCAGTGTATATATAAAGATAAAAGGCATTTCAGGAATTAAGGGTGACAGTCGGATGTTTGTAGTTTGTGCATTTTATACAGCGTCTGTAAGCCCCCCTCGTTTCTGCTCATGGCCAGAGGAACTGCTTTGCTCCTCTCCAAGACCTTGATTGTGGATCAGGATGATATCTGCACATTGCGTGAGACCAAACTGTCATTCGCCAACGTCTGTGACAACATTCATCAGCACAGCAATAATTAGGAATAAGTACAAATCATAAACAATAAACACATGGCCACAAAAGCCACATCTACCTACTATAACAATTCTGGGCTTTGCCAAAAAAGACTAAATACAATAATCTGTTCAAGATTTGTTTCCCTTAAACAAGCCAGAAAGAGGAGCCATTACAACTTAAATGAGGTTCTTATCCAGCAGATAGGAGCGTAAGGAGGTTATCCTGTGGAATCAGTCAGAGCAACGTTGGATTGTGATCCACACGGCAGCTTGGCAGGCTCTCTCTGCAGATGTGCAACTTGGCATATGAAGTCAATTTGAAATAACCTGTTTTTGGATGTTGTGGGTCTGAGTCCATGTCTGAGTTTTAATGGAGTGCTGTTGGAACTGATTCATATGTGTTTATGGAGAGCTGCGTGTGTGGGTGAATAGGAGTAAGTGAGGCAGCTGTACTGGAATCACTTCATGAGTAAAATACTACTCCCACTACAAAAGCCAGCCACAAAGCTGTGGAGCAAATACTCTTCCAAAATAGTATGAATGCATCACTGCATTAATAAAAAGTTATTTTCCAGATTATAGTACATTTCAGGTTTGGAGTCCTGCTCATCCCTCTTTTAAATGATCTTGCTTTATGTTAGCTGCTTTAAATGTTCTACTCAAAGGTATTTTTTGGTTTGCTATAGACTTGGAGTTGATCACATATGTCCTCCCTGCTGTTCCACCGCTTCAGTCTGGAGACAAGTTTACTGAGACAGCCTATAGAGCGTCTGTTTCACTGAAGACAGTGTGTTGAGAGGCGTATAAAGGGCACTAAAATGCATTCGTTCTACACAGCTTCACATGCTGAGAGCTGCTTTGCATCTATCACCCTGATGGTTAATATTCAATAGCCTCTCGTCCTGAATTTGTAGAAAGGCCTCACTGAAGAGGCCAAGGGGATGAACTACATTCCAGAAGCCTGCTGGGAGAAAACAAGATGGCCGTGTGTGACATGTGGCTTTGTTAGCAGGCGAGGGATGTCTCTCATGGTCATCAGGGTGTCAGGATCCGTTGTCTCTAATCGCTCCTGATAGACAGGGAAGGCCTGGGCACAACCGCAGGGCCTCGTGATCCAAATCACAACCACTTACCAGAAAAAGGCACCATGACCACACATTGACAGATTAACATTCCACATGTTTCAAGTTGGGAATAAGAAGTGGCATACTCCCTCCCAGATTCCACCTCACATTGTCTGAACTATTCTTTTTTTTACCCGTGGACCCTCCATGATGTAAAGCTAAAGGGATCGGCAGTGCTGGAATGTCCAAGATGGAATTCCGCTGAATGGCCGTTTGACCTGACTCAACACTTAGTGTCAGCACAGGGAACACAATCGTTAACAACTGGACCATGGTGACCACTGACTAGAATGGTTGTTGTGACCTGAGCCTCATGACCTGCATTAGTCCTGACACAGACATGGAGAAAATCCAGTGCTTTTGTTTCCACCATAAGCATTGCTTTTCCTGTTTGAATCCCGGACAGAAAGCTTGGAAGGCATTTCACCGAAGCTGTCGAAATAACTCAGTGAAACCATCTGTGAGCATGTAGCACGGTACAAAGTGACCAGTCACTTTATGTGTGAAATAAAAACAACAGGCTAAAGGTTGTATGTTATAATTCCAGTTGTTCGACCCAAAGTTCAGTCAGTCATCAAACAGCCTCCAAACAGAGTTGTAACTAAAAGTAAGAAGTGTTCATCAAAAGCAAAATTTGTAGCTCAGAATCCTTTTTAGACCCCAGAACAATCATCATGATGAAGTAATGGATTGTGACAAATTTAGAAAATCTTCTTCCATATGTGTAATGATCTTTGAAACACTGTTCTTCATCACACTCTGTAACAGGGCTATTCAGTTCTGGTCATAGCAGGTCATTGCCCAGCATGTTTTAGCTGTTTTTCTGCCCCAACATACCTGATTCAATGATTGAACCACATCTTCAGGATATCCTTAAGTCCTTCAGAAGCCTGTTAATCAACCTATTGATTCAAATCTTGTGTGTTGGTGCAGGGAAACACAGAAAACATGCAGGTACTGGGCCTCAGGGACCTGGACTGTAGAACTCTCCTCTACACCTCAGTAACAAGATATCTTGAAATTTCAATCACAAATGCCCACAGCTATACAACTCATTGGGCCCTGGACTGGCACAACGTTTTTCTACTGAATTGGAATGCATGCTTAGGCATAACAACAGCATTACCAGTCCTACTTTCTCAAAGACCAAGCCCCATATCATGAAAACACTGCCAGTATTCCCCATAAGGGCCCTCAGTGATAAAGTGTATTGATTAACCTGAAACCAAGCACCCCAGTGTTTGAGCTTGCACAATGTTGGGGCTTTTTCTCTATTTCTTTTAATTTTTCTAGTGAGATTAAAAATAAACACCCAAAAACCTGATTCTGACATAATGGGCCATATGTTAATTTCCCACAAGCTTCTGCAAGCAGTTTAGAAATTAGGCATGGATTTTTAAAGAACACTTTAGAATGGGCCGTCATACCAAACAACCAGTTTATAAACTCAAAAGAACCTCATAGTTAAAGTCAGCAAAAATGATCATGATCATAACTCATTTCTGACCAGTTACCAGTATAAGACGTGGATTGGTAAATACTTTTATCAAAGGGTTCCGTTGGATTATGCCTGTTTTAGTTTTTAGGTAAAAAGATCCTTGACTCATATTTTTAATACATTTGCAATGGTCTACTCTACTGTATAGTAGAAATGAAGGCCTTGTAAAACTACTCTGGGGAAAAAAAGCTCCGGTGCGCCTGTTTCAGCACAGAGAATTCAGCTGGAGGAGAAAGTAGCTTCAGACGGCAGGATTTGGAGTCTAATTTCCTGATATTTGGATATCTCGCCTCGGATTGGATAACAGCAACACGACTCTGCTGTGTGGGGGAGTTGCTATTGCTAACAGTTAGCTTCTACTAGATGAGATATTTTCTGTTGTGTGCTGGACGCTAAACCAACAACAGCCTTCCCTGTCACGAGTCAAGATGGGTGAGTCCATGAACGTTAAAGGTGTGGTTCACTGAAAGAACATTTTTTTAATGATTATTTCTGATTATAATCAGTCACTGTGAGTTTTTCATGCAGGCTGAACATGAAAATAGTTTCCTACACCTATCTCCTGCATTAGCTTCTGAAACTCTAGGATATGAAAAGCCTGACATATCTACATCACACTGTCACTTAACATTCATGGACTCACCCATCTTGACTCACGACGGGAAAGGCTGTTGTTGGTTTAGCGTCCAGGAAACAGCAGAGAACATCTCAGCTAGTAGAAGCTAACCGTTAGCATTAGCAACTCCACCACACAGAAAAACTCCTTCGTGCTTGTGTTATTTGTGGAGATAAAACATCAACGTTGCAAGTCAGTGGTAGAGTCACGTTGCTGTTAGCCAATCCAAGGCAAGATGTCCAAATATCAGGAAATAAGACTCCAAATCCTGCCATCTGCAGCCACTCGGTGCAGCAGCAGACTTTCTGGGGGGATGGGGGTGGTGGTGGGGGGGGGGGGGGTTGCCCTGAGTACAGCAAGGCTGTCATTCCTACCAGAGACCACTGCAAATGCATTGATTAAACGAGTTTCCCACACCTTTAAGTGACAGTGTGATGTAGATCTGTCAGGCTTTTCAAATCCTAGCGTTTCACTGTCTATTTTCTATTAGAAGCTAATGCAGGAGATAGGTGGAGGAGACTATTTTCACGTTCAGCCGGCATCTAAACTGAGAGTGACCGATCATTTTCAAAAATAACAAGTTAATGGTTTCTCAGTGAAGGACCTCTTTAAATACTTCAGCTTTGTTGGATGCTGTTTTTGTAAAGTTAGAACAAACCTCATCTGAAATTTAGTAAAAATCAGTTTGTTCTTATTGTGTAATGCAGCATGATCTGAATGTGTTCAGGTTGAGGCTTAAATTTGAAATGACCTTTAATAAGCATCAAGGTGCAGCATCTGTCTGTATAGCTGCCAACACGGCGAGGCCTCTCCCCACCACTTTGACCACAAGAACGTCTTCTGACACAGAAACATGTGTGCCATATCATGTCTCCAGTGATATACCATATCTGGCACCACCCTTGAGGTCTTCATGTGGATTTGGAGTGATATCTGGTTGATTTTAGCTATAAAGCTCTTTTAATGAGGGTGGTGGTAATGCACCTGTTTATTGAAAGCCTAGAAAACGTCAGAGCTGCTGCGGTGAAGAATTTCTTGTCTTCCCTGGTCAGAGCTGGTGTTCAGGAGCATCTGAGACATCTCATTGCTTTCCCAAAATTGCAGAGCGGAGTTTTACTCTGCACACAGAAACATGCCACGTTGGTTTCATTTGATATCTGATCACAGATTATGTTCCCGATTCATGATTAGGAAATATTTTTTTTCAGACACTTTGTGCCAGCAACATTATATTATGGTTAAAGAAAAACCATTCATGCAATGTTGAAACAGCAGAGTTTAAAGGAAAAAACAGAAGTCATTTTTGAAAAATGTCCTTATATTCAGCATCGTTGAGGGCCCTTTCTTTTTTTCCTATGAGCGGCTAAATTACTTTAACCAACACTTGTCACCAGCCAAACCATCAAATAACTGACATGCAACATATTTTTAACCAAATGTGAGCAGGTTACCACAACAACTCTTAAAAGCCAAGCTCCGCTCAGGCAGGAGGGCCGTAAATGAGTCCAAATAATGACACAACGCCACTAAGAAACAGCTGTGTGGAAATGATGGGAAAGAAAGTAGAATGACCAGGCAGTGAGAAGAACCCATGTGGGGTTCTTTTCAGGACTGAGGAGGAGGAACCTGTGAAAAGAGCCTGCCACATTGGGGAGAAAGGAACCTCTCATGGCCCATTGTGCATACATATACCAGCCTCCAGACCTGTCTCTCTGCTGACCCATTCCCATTATCCAGGCTCTCCTGCTCTCACCCAGCAGGAATGTTTGTGTTTATTTGTGCACTTCTCTCACTTGACTTCACTTTCATTGTGAAAAAAGGAAAGTTTTCTTATATCTTTGCACTATTTTACATTATTAATATTGAGCTCTAATGCCCATACAAATTGAAGAATAATTATACTTTGTATAAAACATTTTTTGTGCTCATAAACCTGAAAAACGCCAGAGAAGTTCTTCTGTTTGTGTCTCTCTATATTTAGATAGATGAAAGTATATTATTTATTATTACATTTGCAAAATGTGTCAGATATCCAGATCAGATATTGAAAGATCATCATTAAAATATGTATATTTGTAAACTATACATATGACGTTGTGACAAATTTGCAAATATTCTTAAAGTTACCTCTAAAGAACTAAGGTTCAAGTTTAAAGTCAAGCTGTTGAGTGAAGGGTTGTATGAATAGAAAATCCCAACATGCAGGAAAAACCCTCATGGTCTTTAATCAGATTCTATAATCCACTACTATTGGGTGTATACTAAATATAATGCACCAGATATTGAATCCTTTTAATTTCTGCAGGAGTTTTGGTCACACAACAAAAGTTTTTGGATTGCAAACAGCTGTTCTGACCATTTAGTTTTTGTCCTTTTGTTTTATGAATGTCAGTATTGATCTTTTATTGCTTCTGCTTCAAAAAAAAAAAAAAAAAGAACGAGAGGTGGAGGTCTTAGGTTTCACCTTTCTACCACCTATTATGCAGCTATGAACCTAATCCCCAAACAGTTTCAGTCTAAGGCACACCCTTATGCATCTGATCAACGTAACCATTCCCTCACAATGGAGGCTAACGACCTCAACGACTCATCAGGAGGTCGGGAGGAGGGGTATTCATTGGTAGTTTCAGCTCATTAAGTAACAACAGACAGCTACAGTTTACTCTCCCATATTCAGTCAGAATTGACAAAGCTCCTCGGATGAGAAGCAAAACATCTTCAAGTCCAGTTGCCTTCATTTGAACCCCTTTGGATTACCATGACCTGGATGACTGAGAACCTTCACTAGCACCAGCTTTTAAATAGCATTTACTAAACCAAAGACAAACATGCACTATCACAGTGGTCCATGGTGGTGCAAATGCAAACTCACAGGTCTCTACAACCTCCAGAGGGTCCTTATAGTTATTTGGTCTAAAAACTGGCCATATGTCAATGCAACAGAACAGAGATTTTGACCGTCTCCCTCCCCCGTCCTCTGTATATTTTATGAATCTCCATCCATCATCCTTACTTCCTTGTAGACCTGGATTGGGTTGTGTCTTCCTTGCAATATCGTAACATTATGGCCATCCAGCTCTGCAATCATGGGGCCTCAAAACTACCAAGTGTTGAGTTTGCAGATAGTTTTTTTTACCGTTCATGCAAACCTATAATCTGAAAGATTTACTATCTACCTTTTTCCCACCTCTGTAATTAGCCATCTCTTTAATAATTCACCTCATACATTTAACAACGTTTACCATCCCTGTATAGCAGCACACAACAGGACCTATTGAGACGCCGAACTGGAAACACAAGGACGTTGCCATGGTGATGGCCATCACTCAAACTAACCGAGGTTCAAGCTGTGTTCAGTGTTCCTCTGCCAGATGTGAAGATCTTACAGAAGGGACTTTGGAAAAAGAGAAGAAGGGAAGTCTTCATATTTAAATAACAGGAGGAATGTGGGTCACAGATCCCATCATGCTTATAAAGTTTAATGAATGATGGATAAATATGTAAAAAGGGGGGGGGGAGAATAAACTTTATCTATCAGAACTATCCAAATCTGACCTGATCATGTTTGTACAGGAAACCCAGGTCGTCTATGCCGCTGTCTTCCATCTGAGCTGTCATTGACCCCAGCAGCCGCATCACGTCAACCAGCAGTCTGAGGCAGGATTTAGGGTCAGAGCAGCAGCACAAGTGTTTGGTCAGACCCGCTAGTCAGGAACAACGCCCTGCCAACAACCACTGTCTGACAGCTGCTGTTGCCTCAACAACCCCTGCACATGGGAAAAGTCCACAACGGGCCAAGCAGACATTTGGGACCAAACCGGACAGCAGAGGCCCGAGCGTCTGCATGCTCCATCACTTCAGCCGCCTCAGCTTCGTGTTCTTTAATGGTCTGAGTGATGAGAGGTGTAACTGCAGGTTGTAGACCAACAAATTGGCACCAGTTTTGAAATGGATTTTACTGCTGCTCCAGGACCTAATAGCACTTCCCAGTGAGGTCTAATGCGTTTATGTATTTGTGGATCACGTTTTGCTGCAATTCAGCTCCATAAAACAGAGAATATGGGGGTAGAAGTTTTCTTTGGAGCAAAGATATGCGGGTCCATATGTAGAAACCATGACACTCAAAATTAGAAACATTAATTTTTCCTTTGCTTTCTGCCCAAAACCAACTAATTGATAGAACATATCCAAAGATGGGTAAAGTGATCCCAAAATGAACAGATTGAGCAGCTTTTCTCTCTTTTTTCATAATAGAAGTCAGACCTAGACAACTTAACGGGAAGGACATGATTTTTGTAAATCATCCTAACAATAAACAACATTAAACATTAAAAGGGAAAAATGATGTGCTCTTGTAATGTTTGGCCATAAAATTGATTTGTTGTATTTACAGTATTCAAAGAAAAGGGTCAAATTGACATCAGATGATGAACTATTTCACTCCTTTATGCTCCGATCAGATTTATGGCACATATGGCACTTCACAGTCCAGTTGAAACCTCACAGACAGAATGTTCTTCACAGAATAACTGTGGAGATCAAAACTTAAAACCACAAAGCTCAGACTTGGGTAAAATTTACACATTATTTGAAGATGTTTTATTTTTTAAACTGGCTTGGGAGAAGCAAAGATCCAAGGCAGGGAGACCACAGCTAATGTGTACTTGTTTCTTTTAGATTGGTCTTGGACGGCTTTGTTTCAGTTTTAGAATTAGGAAAAATAAAAAGTTTTTCTGTGTTCTTTTTGTTATTTGAAGCTGAGGCAGTTATTCTCTTGGCTGAGTGTGATACCATTACATAGGAATAATGTAATAAATGTACATGGCATCATTTTGAAAGTAGTCTTAGGCCATGTACACACATAGCTGGGTATCCCACTAAATGGTTTGGCCTGTCATCCACATGAAAGTGAAGATATACGACACCAACAGGATACGAATTACGGGGGAGCCTGGCTCCCCCAAAAGGCTGACGGGCTCCCTCAGAAGCCCTCAACTGACACAACCAGGGGAGATTGTAAAGTGACCCAGTCCCTTCCCACCACCACCACGCTCACAAGTTTTAACGGAGATGATCTGACAGACAACTAACCCCTCCCACCCACCACCCGCCCTTACTGCATTTGCACGGGGCTCCCCCCAGAAGCCGGTGTGTAGCCCTGTACACCAAAAACTATTTTCAAAAACTCTGACAAGAGTGGAGATTTGCGAATTCTCCGTTGTCAGCATTTGCTTGTGGACATAAATAACTGGAGTTCTTTTTGGCAAAGACACCAAAGATTTGACGAACTACCTCCACCTACAGGCGTGGCATGCTTATAATTGTGCTTCACAATGCACTGGATTTTTTTCACTGAAAACAAGGTGGTGTGTACCCAAGTTTTTTCCTGGAGGTGTGTGTACATGGCCATAGGTAGCATCAATAAGGAAGATTATTTTGGATACCCGAACAAATATTTTTCGTGGCTTTTTGACAAAAAGTTTTTCAAATGTGATTACATTATTCCATTTATTTCAATGTAAAGCTTCCATTTAAAAATTTCTAGCCATTTTCTGTTTCATCCACACAATCTGTATTGCCTTTACCACTCTACACATAAACAGCACATTTCCACAATTATCCTACCATGTGTCACCATTTCCTTTGTCTTAGTGGTGTAAGTAAAGGTGGTTACGCTCACACCAGTCCACAAAGTCCATGATGACTGACATGTACTCCAGGTCACTCCCCTCAGACACACAGCCGACGATGGCCGAGTCATCTAAGAACCTCTGGAGGTGACAGCTGTTGGTGTTGTAGGTGAAGTCCGAGGTGTAGAAGGTGAATAGAAAGAGTGAGAGCACCGTACCCTGTGGAGCTCCAGTACTACACATAACCACCTCAGACATACAGTTACGCAGCCTCATGGTGATGGCGTTGAAAGCAGTCAGAAAACTCTCACAGGGGGGGTTGATAGTGGGGGGAGAAGGTATGGAGGGGTGTGAGTTTAGGGGATAGGGGGAGATTGACTGACTTGGGGGGGTTACCTGTTGCAGATGTGGGGGGGTTGGAGTCAAACCTGTTGAAGAACAGATTAAGATCATTGGCCCAGTTCTGGTACCCGTTGACTGTCCCACTGGCACCACTCCTCCCACTAGTGATGTTTCTGAGGCCTCTCCGTGCACATCAAGCATTGTTCTGCCCCAGCTGTTCCTTCAGCTTCTTCCTTTCCTAGCACAATTGTCACAGGCTGGACATGAGGCCAGTGAGGCTAGTCCTGCTCTGAATCTTCATGACCAAGCCCCACATTACCGATATGGTGCACCATTGCCATCACTCTTCACCCAGGACGCCATTACATTTCTTCAAAACTAGAGTGGACCTCTCACATGCATAGAAAGTTAAGCCCCTGCAGAGACTATCCATATTTTGGTTGATTTTTTTACTTTGTAGCAAGGTCTTCATTCTGTATATTTTGGCATCTAAATGAATGAATGGTAAAACTGTTGGTAGTGTAGAGGTTGATCTTTTCAAAAACAGTCTGGTCACAGCAACGTCATCTGTCTTAGATGGGTCAAAGTGTCATCTTAAATTAGCTGTACTTGTCTGTTTAACTAAAGAATATGGTGAGGTATCAGTTTGTAAATCTAACTGAGGACGGGGTGGAGAGTGCAAACATTCTTGTGCACTCCTGCTTAAGATCTGGTCCATGTTAACTTTGTTGGGGTATTAAACAAGCAAAGGGGCATGGAGCGCTGTCAGTGCCGGGGCTTAAACAAAGACATGTGTTAGCAAGGGAATGTCATTCTGCCTGCTACCCAGAGCTGTGTCGATCTATATTCTCATTCCCTGTTGGAGGTTCTCAGAAGAAAAGGGTTAACTATATTGATCAAAGACCAATGATAGACCAAAGGAGTTTTCTAGATCATTAGAGTGTGATCAGTACATCCATCAGGACTGAGACGAGGTAAGGCCTAGTCGGTGAGCAGGGAGCTGTAGGGGGTTGGTGACTGTTAGGAGGTTGGGGTGCTAGTGGACCTGTGTGGCTCATGTGGAGTTTGTTGGGGAAATGAAACCCACAGAGACAAGGAAAAAGATGGGGGGAAACTGGAAGGAGGGTTGCTGGATGGAAGCCCTAACCAGGCTCTAACGTTTCCCAAACCACACATAGCTGGTGTCCAATGCCCTACATTTTAATACACTTGCCCACATGCAGCCCATGACACAGATGGAGAGAGAAGTATACAAGGGCTGGGCAATCACTTTCTCTGATGTTGCTTCTCTGTGGTGCGCTTTGCTGACAGATCGAGTTAGCTATAAACAGGAGATGGACAAGTTCTCTTTGTTAGGGGAACTTGGTCGCCACACTGCTCATCATTATTTGCCAGAATCATTTAAGATCTGCAGCGTTTGCTGGGTTTGAATCAGCTGAAAAAGTCATTTAAGGTCTGAAGATTATTGATTTGAACGTGGAACATTAGCACATATATTTAATTGGAGTTATTTTTTGAGGGTTGTTCCGGTGACCTTCCATTCCCATGGAAAACATTTTAAATAAATGTCCATGTATGAAGCACACATCACCTCCACTGTTCCTTTCCATGGGCTTTAGACGAAGATGCTCCACTGGCACTGAAGCTCACTGGCACTTGCTGTTTTCTGGGTTTACCCCTGAAGTTTAGTAGTAAACATAAATTGTGTTTTGTTGCTGCAAATACTCTTGTGAGACTTTAGTGAAGCAGCTCAATGGTTAAAGCATGCTTGAGTGTTTTTCTTTTTTCACAGATCTAGACAAACATTTTTGCTATGTAAGAAGACCCAAATTTTACAAATGGCAGCTGTAGAGTGTCAAGTTCTGTGGTCTCAGCTGTGTAGCACATTGATGCTGTTTTATCAGAAAGAATCATTTCGAGAGCCGAACTTGGAGACTTTTTGACATTCTAGGGTATGGACAGAGTTGATTTGTTGTAATTTTAGCTTTCAGTTTAGCTTATCATGCACTGCATTTGAATGATGCATGAAAAAATGATGTGTTGAGCAATCAGCATTAAAATAAAAAGGATGTTCTTGGACACACCTAAGCATGCTAAGGAACCAGGAAGTGGAGAATGTTTGTCTTTAGAGAATCTGTAATCGTCTTCCTCTTTGCTGCTTATTTTAAAGAATATGATGGGCAACCTGCTGAGAAAAAGACAGTGTAAGGGTCTTGTAGTTGTTGTTTTTTTTCCTGGGTGTAGTCTGTTTTTAGAACCCCCGACCTCACTTCATGGAAACAAAACACAGAGAGAAAAATAACCTCAAGGAGAAGCCGTGGCCTAGCCAACCACTGGATGCTGAGCAGCACAAAAGTGCGTGTGGGCTGCCCTCAAACTCCCTTTATTACATGTCCACGCAGAAACCTGCTTCCTATGCAGAGGTGTATGTATTATCACACACGCACACACACACACCTTCAGTGAGGGTCACTTGACCAGAAATTAGACCAATCCAGACACCTCAGGCTGCTGATGCTGTCCTCACTGGAGGCCTGAAAGAGTCACAGACACCTAAACATGAGTTCATGTTAGTTTGGGTGGCTTTAAATTTTAAATCTTTTCAATGTGTGCCCTAATAGTACTTAATTTCACTATCTGTAAATTCAAAGTTTTTTTTGTACTGCTGTGCAAAGTATTGGTAAAGTATTTCTTCTGTTATTTTTTTTTTTAGGAGCGCGGAGAAGTCTGCGGTCTCTTTCTTATTAAACAAAAAGCTGCGTGGCGTCAGTGTGTGTGTGTGTGTGTTTGTTTGTGTGTGTGTGCGCGCGCGCTGCGCTCATCACAGCTGACGGAAACAGATAAAACAGCTTCAGTCAGAGGCTTGTTAACTCCTCCGCATTCAGAGTGATAATGAAGCGCACATGCGGGAAGCCCCCGCTGGCGGATTCTATCCGCTAATCGGAGGTTCCCCCTAAAGGTAGGCGTGAATTTGAGCCGACCAATGAGTCGGCAGTGGGTGTGTTGGCCCGGTTTTCGGCGCGAGTCAGACCACCTTCAGATGAGGGCTGAAAACACGTACGGTTCAGCCCCAAAAATCCCCGGGCCACCCGGATGTGAAAGGAACTTACCCAATCCCGCCCGGTCCGAGCCGGTGCTAGTGTGTAAGCGCCATAGGAGAATTCATCAGAGGGTGCCATTGTCACTTCGCGGTGGGCTTGGCGTGATGTCATCAACGTGCGACAGCAGCAGATTGGACTTCTAACTGCACGACGGTAAGTTTAAATTATTCTGCCTTTTCGCGGTACATTTGCTACAATTAATGTTAGGGTTTTGAAAATTACATAAATCATAAAAGACAAGTGAAGTTTCTATAATCAGGCGAATCAGAGTGGCACTTTTTCTTTTGGCTAATTCATTCTAGCTAGCATCATCATTGGGGCTGGAGATGCTTCATTTAAACAGTCAGGTAATTATCGTGTTTGTGTTACAGGGAATGGACAAGCTTAAGGCTTATGAGGAGCTAAAAAAAGATCTTGAAAATGGTAACAAAAACTTTATCAAATGTTTTATCTAACATTTGCAACTTTATACGAGGCTGAAGTTAGCTTCCGATTCGGGAAATAGCTAAAGGGCAATTACGCTCAATTTTTCTCTACTCTGACCATCTTTAATCAGCTCTAGCTCCAAAACTACAACACGTATTCTTATCAAACTTGATCTGGATAATTCTAGACTAACTTAACTCTTAAGGTCTGGCAGTAATCAGGTCTGGGTGTGGATAGGTGAAATTAATTCATCTTTCAACATAATGTGGTTGATCACAGTTTAACAAGGGCAATTATATTTTTCCCAAGTAGGGCCATGTTGGTTTTTTCCTCTTATTTCTAAATAATAAAATCATCATTTAACAAGTGAATTTTGTGTTTACTTGTCGTACCTTTATTTAATATTGACATTGCTTTGCTGATCTGAAACGTTCATGTGTGAAAATTTGGGATTCAGATCTGTTCATGGCATCTAGACAGTATAATTCAGTTCTTTCTAACATTTTCTTTAAAAATTAATTTTTTCACTTAACTTGAGATTTTAAGCATAAATATGGGTGAAAAATCTCTTTACGGTCAACAAAAAGGTCCACAAAAGGCTCTAGGACACAAACAGGGAACTTTACTGTTTGAACAATCCACTGTGGCTGCAGATGGATGAAAACAGTCAGGTGGCGTTAACAGTCCTCAGCCTGGGGTCTCGATGATCCCCACTTCGCCTTGTGGTCTATGATGTCACACAAGGTTTTGCCTTTGAATAGCCATGTGTTCCTCACCACTAATATCAAACAGATGATGAGAAAACCTCCAAGTGATGGTCTTTCACAAAGACAAGCAGTCAAAACAAAGCTATAGGAACACAGAAAAGCACCGCTCCAAGTGATCACATGACAGAAAACACTATGCGATTTTAATTGCTGCAGGCTGTGCTGCGGTTCAGCTGCGTTGTGCGCTATTCTGCTTTATTTAACGTTTCATTTTAAGCCTGTATTTATGACAGCACGGAGCATGACTGAATATCTGTCCGGTGAGGCTTCACAGACGTTTGCAACACAGTAGTTCCTCTACAGTTTTAGATCACATCAACCGCAGCTCGATGGGAATTGATACGTTTTTATCAATATCAATGGCATTGTCGATTCTGTCTATCGATCCAATTCCTTATCAATTCCCTTATCAATTCCCGAGTAGTTGAATAGGTGGCAGAAAATTAATCGCACAGTTTCCTGCATTATAACTGTCAGTTTATTTATGATAATCAATTGTACCTGGTATCGTTTGGAAAAATCATTCCAAATGTTCTCCATTATGCTCCTTGTGAAGGCAGAGTCATCTTCTTGCTGTAGTTTTTGCATGATGGGAAAAATCTCACAACAGGTCGGACTTTAGTCACTGGAGTCTGCTAGTGTGGAGATGTGTATATAAGGTAGGGTGACCATATTTCCATTTCCAAAAATGAGGACAGGGGATCTGTGCCTACCAATGACACCACACAAACCACGTTGAGACCCATTTTTTTCCTGGTGTTCTGTCAGAACCTGGCTTAGAGCTAAAATTAATATCAGATTCTGCCAACAAAATGGCTCTAAAACAATTCATATGTAAACCGAGGTGTTTTTGCAAACACTATAATTAATACACCTGGGCAGGGTTTGAATTACACAGAGAATTCTGGGGGAGTCCAGTGACGGGGGTGGGGGTGGGTCTGTTTGCCTTGGCCCCCAAAATGCCTTGATACGGCCCTGGATGTGGGACTGAATTTAGAAGGTGATCTGAATTGTATCAAATATATAAATATTACATGCTTATGAATTATTGCTTTATGAAAGTAAAAAGATGTAGTGGAATAAATCTACCAACATTTTCATTTTCAAGAACTTTGTTTAGTTTTCTTGTTTTTATTTGAATATTTTCCTGTCCTGTCTGGCTCTGATCTTCCTGCTTCTCTCAATCCACCAGAATAAACTGTTTCCTGGCTTCCTCCTGATTCACCTCGAGTTACTTTTGAACTAAACAGGTCGAATTAATCTACTGGCTGAAAAACAGTGGAGTGTGCGCTGCGCGGCCACGCGGGTGAGGTGAAATCACCAGCGGACTGGTGACGCGCGCTCCGCTGCAGAACGCGTCAGACACGAATAAAAGCTACGATTAAAAAACAGAAGTACCAGATTATATGAACGGACATGAACGATCGCGTGTTAATTATATTTTTGGTGGCGCCACTTTGAGAACGTTACTGTGGTCGCGCGCAGCTGCCCGGCGCGCATCAATCATCAGCATTATCTGTCCTCTCCGCTCAAACACATCCCCGGTGCGCTGAGAGTCCATATAAATAACGTAATATAGGTAGAAACAGGATCTTTTTTCGGCCTTCCCCTGGGTGTGTAAGTTGACGACTTCCAGCTCCCCCGTAATTCAAACCCGGCTCCTGCATGCGTAAGCTGCGCAACGTGCGTGGTGACGTCATTTGCGCCGCCTGGAATTGATAAGAGAATCGTTTGCAAAAATGGCGAACGATTCCTAGGAATTGAACCAGTGGGAACCGGTTCTCAACAAGAACCGGTTTTCGATTCCCACCCCTAAGCTCGAACATCCTGAAATAACAAACAAGACTAAAAGAACTGGATGAGGAACGCTCGTCATGCACGGACCTCTTAAACATGGAGCTGTGGTGCTAGAAAGCAACAGGCCTCCTCACTATGGGCTACTCTGGGAAATTAGTTACAAATACAACAAACTAGTTTTATTTTAAAAATCTTCAAGAAGAAATATTATGACCTATTTTAAAAGTTATAATGCAGTGTTTGTGTAAACGTTTGAGCCTCGCCTGCCAAACTGGTAGACATGGGAATATCTCATGCAGGACATTTTTGAACCACGTAGGACAATGTCCTAACGGGCTTCAGATTTGTATCTATTTAATAGTGGCTATTGAAGTGACCACCGCACCAATTAAACTGCTCAGAAGAAGCGCTCCTGCAGGCAGCTGCTGCAGAGACCAGAGACGATGGATTATTGAAATAAATGTCTGTGTCACAGAATCAGAACAAATTATCAACAATCTGCAGTTTGTGGTTTTTAGGAAGTTTTTTTTTTTTTTTGGCAAGTTCAGAGAAGAAGCACGTCGGTCATAATGTCTGACGATTTAAAGTTTTTCGTCAGACATTATTAAAACAATAATTGTAATGTCTGACGTCTGACGTGTTTCTGCAAACACTGTAATGGATATATGATCAATACAAAAATGTTTGTGAGGTTCTTTGCATAAAATCCCTCAAATAAAAGAAAATAGAATATGGTAGAAAAGTTCATTTATTTCAGTAATTCAACTTGAAAGTGTCACCGTTTGTCTCTCCAGCTTTAGTTCTGTGTCCTGTGTGTTAATTGGTCCCACCTGCCTCTCGTTTCCCTAATCACCTGTGTTCCTGGCTCCTCATGTATTTACGCCCTGTTCGTCTCTTGAGTTGTGTCGGTTCATTGTAATGTGTCAGCGTTTGCGTTGTTCCTTAAACCTACCGCTTTGCCTGCTGGAGATCACTCACCTCTACTTTTGGATCCACACCACTCAGAATGTGACAGGAAGGTGAAACAAACAAAAGAGATTCCATGCAAAGCCAGATATTTCAGTCTTTATTTGTTATAACTGTGATGATTGTGGCTTACAGCTGATGAAAACCCCACACTCAAAATCTCAGACAATTAGAATATTGTGGAAAGGTTCAATATTCTAGAGTCAAACTGTCACGCTCTAATCAGCTGATGAATCCAGAACACCTGCAAAGGGCTGAGCCTTCAGATGGTCTCTCAGTCTAAGTTGATTTACTGAAATAAATGGACTTTTGCACAATTTTCACATTTTCTATCTCAGCGGTTCTTGACATTTTCTGTACCTTCCAGAATGAGCCGTTTCAGGGCTCTGTCCCTTTAAGAGCTGACAACGCCCATCCATTCACCACTCAGGCTGCAACAAGCTGAGAAGCACAGATATCTGGGAGGAGCTCAGAGGAGAGTCACTGCTCCAGCATTAATGCAGGCGGGGGGTGGGGAGTTTTGATGCAAATTTCCAGAAAGTCCTAGCCTAGTGAACTAGACCAAATTCTTGCTTTGCAGAGTTTGGTCTAGGCACGCTTCATAGGAACCCTCGCAGCCTGTGGCTGTCCAATCACAGCTCGCTATAGTTTTGGTTGGGCCAATCACAGCGCTCTATATTGTGGGCCAATCACAGAGCGGGAGTAGCCGATGACGTCAGCGCTGCGGCCGCGAACCCAAGCAACATGGCGACGGCGCAGGAAACACGTTCGTTTGAAACGGCTTTGTCATCAACATTGGATTATTTAGACTCCAACGTGCGTAAGTCTGTCTGATATACTTAGCGGCTTCTTATTTTTATCAAAGTAGTGCAATGTCCCAGTACACCTGATATTCACATGTTTATCATACAAACACGACAGAAATCATTGATGTTAGACGCCATTACTGCGTCCCGCTTTTCCGTCGCTGTCATTACGACACGTTGTTCGTTACTCTGATTGGTCCTAGTGCTATCCAATTGCGTGCTGACATTTTGAAAGACAACCGTCAATGGTTCGTGGCCAGACTATATATTCACATATATAGGATGGCTTGCCAGGCTAAGAAAGTCCCGTTGTGAAGATGAAAACAGGAACACTTTGAAACCCTGACAAAAACAAAGTGGCGGGTCCTTTTTAAAGCTGTCCCGCAGAGAGGTGTTTTAACAATAGGAAACTATTTTTGAGCCTCTATATAGCATTTGAAACTTTGCTGGGGAACGAGTAGAGCTTTAATATTCTTCTTTGCTGTTTATCTCTTGTCTAACAAGGATGTTAGCAGTAGCTACCATTAGCATTGGCTTGTGCTAGCGTTAGCAGTAGCTCGTACTAGTGTTATTCTGCGGTTAGCATTACCAAGACTAACATTTATCTATTGCATATGTTGAAGAGGACTGGGACATACAAATGTAAGGTGGTGTGTATAAGGTTATGATGAAATGAACCAGTTTCTCTCAGAACAAACCGTTTCTCCATAACCATTTCAACATTACTGATTTAGAACGCAGGTTGGAGACGGCACAGGCTTTTTGGTACACTGCATTACACGCCCCAAGCTGCCTTTATTCAACAAGGTAAATGTGGTTTTTACTCTAGGACCCATTTAAAGTGTTCATAAAGGCAATAGAGACCAACATGTAAGCATAACAAGTGAGTTTTGCATATGTCTCCTCTAACACATAATTTCATCCGTCTTGCAAATGTATATTTGAGAGACCAGATGTCTGATCTGAATCTTCTTGACAAAATTAAGATTTACCAAAAAAACTGGCTCAACGTCAATGAATCTTCAGAAGGAAAAGAAAAGACTAAACGTGATTGCATCAATTGTTTGACATGAAAGTTCAAAGCCTCCTCATTAATAGTTGCTTGTTTTTATTTTGTTGAGGTTGCAGATGACCCACTAGCCTAGAAATCTGTTGCCAAGGCGAAATGATTTTGCTCTGCATGTCTTGCCAGGCTAGATGATCACCTAATGAACATCTTTTGAAATGTATCCCACTTCAAACGTGACGATTAGTTTGATCTGAGTTTCTTCATTGGTTTATCGCCCACCACCAAAGGTTAAAGGGGAGCTATAATGTTTTGGTCTGTCATCTCACTTTAGCAAATTTTCTGATGAAGCACAAGAAAACTTGCCAACTTGATTAAAAATGGTCACCACTACGGTGTACAT
>SSNS01000061.1:502073-574573 GCA_006937985.1 Aphyosemion australe
GTAAGTTTAAATTATTCTGCCTTTTCGCGGTACATTTGCTACAATTAATGTTAGGGTTTTGAAAATTACATAAATCATAAAAGACAAGTGAAGTTTCTATAATCAGGCGAATCAGAGTGGCACTTTTTCTTTTGGCTAATTCATTCTAGCTAGCATCATCATTGGGGCTGGAGATGCTTCATTTAAACAGTCAGGTAATTATCGTGTTTGTGTTACAGGGAATGGACAAGCTTAAGGCTTATGAGGAGCTAAAAAAAGATCTTGAAAATGGTAACAAAAACTTTATTAAATGTTTTATCTAACATTTGCAACTTTATACGAGGCTGAAGTTAGCTTCCGATTCGGGAAATAGCTAAAGGGCAATTACGCTCAATTTTTCTCTACTCTGACCATCTTTAATCAGCTCTAGCTCCAAAACTACAACACGTATTCTTATCAAATTTGATCTGGATAATTCTAGACTAATAGCAGAATGCATGCATAGTTTGTTATTTGTGAAACCTTTCTCTGATTCGTGAAACTTCTAAGAAGCCAGATTTATGTTTGGGAGCTAGACCACTTCCAGTGTGGTGTAGATGCAAAAAAAAAAAAGCATAAATCTGGCATCTTTGAAGTTTCATAAGCCTTAAGCTTGTCCATTCCCTGTAACACAAACACGATAATTACCTGACTGTTTAAATGAAGCATCTCCAGCCCCACTGATGATGCTAGCTAGAATGAATTAGCCAAAAGAAAAAGTGCCACTCTGATTCGCCTGATTATAGAAACTTCACTTGTCTTTTATGATTTATGTAATTTTCAAAACCCTAACATTAATTGTAGCAAATGTACCATGAAAAAGCAGAATAATTTAAACTTACCGTCATGCAGTTAGAAGTCCAATCTGCTACTGTCGCACGTTGATGACATCACGCCAAGCCCACCGCGAAGTGACAATGGCACCCTCTGTTGAATTCTCCTAGTTGGGTCGTTTCTATGAGAGAGTGTTGTTTCTGACTGTTTTTTTCCTGAAGCCGTTTGGTTTGACAACATTTTTCCTGAAGCTGTTTTTCCTAAAACCTGAGGCTTTTTTTTACCATGGTCTGAAGTCTGACACCAGATACCTGACATCTGAGACCTGACATCTGAGACCAGATACCTGACACCTGAGACCTGACACCTGACACCTGACACCTGATACCTGAAACCTGATACCTGACACCTGACACCTGAGACCTGACACCTGAGACCTGACACCTGAGACCTGATACCTGACACCTGATACCTGACACCTGAGACCTGACACCTGAGGATGTTTCCTGAAGCTGTTTTTCCTAAAACCTGAGGCTTTTTTTTTACCATGGTCTGAGGTCTGACACCAGATACCTGACATCTGAGACCTGACATCTGAGACCAGATACCTGACACCTGAGACCTGACACCTGACACCTGATACCTGAAACCTGATACCTGACACCTGACACCTGAGACCTGACACCTGAGACCTGACACCTGAGACCTGACACCTGAGACCTGACACCTGAGACCTGACACCTGATACCTGAAACCTGACACCTGATACCTGACACCTGAGACCTGACACCTGAGGATTTTTCCTGAAACCTGAGGCTTTTTTTTACCATGGTCTGAAGTCTGACACCTGATACCTGACACCTGATACCTGACATCTGAGACCAGATACCTGACACCTGAGACCTGACACCTGACACCTGATACCTGAAACCTGACACCTGATACCTGACACCTGATACCTGACACCTGATACCTGAGACCTGAGACCTGACACCTGAGACCTGACACCTGATACCTGAAACCTGACACCTGACACCTGATACCTGACACCTGAGACCTGACACCTGAGACCTGATACCTGACATCTGAGACCAGATACCTGACACCTGAGACCTGACACCTGATACCTGAAACCTGACACCTGAGACCTGACACCTGACACCTGAGACCTGATACCTGACATCTGAGACCTGAAACCCGACACCTGAGACCTGACACCTGATACCTGACACCTGAGACCTGATACCTGACATCTGAGACCAGATACCTGACACCTGAGACCTGACACCTGATACCTGACACCTGAGACCTGATACCTGACACCTGAGACCTGATACCTGACACCTGAGACCTGATACCTTACACCTGAGGATGTTTCCTGAAGCTGTTTTTCCTGAAACCTGAGGCTTTTTTTCTAAGGTCTGAAGTCTGACACCTGAGACCTGAGAATGTCCTAAAATGTACACCATACACCACAGTAACCAACAACTCAAAGCTATAACTCAGTCATTTGTACAGATGTGAACTTCTGTTTCATCCAGTATCTCAGGTGATTTCACCAAGACTGTTACTTCTTTTATAGTTTTTGCTTATCAAGCGTAACCATGGAGATTTTTGTCTTTCTTGCTCCTTTTAGTCTAAAGCCTCGTTGTCTCATAGGTATCTGCCTAGGAGAAAAGACTGTTCTTCTTTCTGATGCCAAAAACCTCTGAAGATCGCATAAACATAATTGCATAAAGCTGCTGCATGATCTCGACAAAGATAATAAGTTTAATCTTTCCCCATGATAATATTTAGTTTATTATGACCTTATGGCTGCTTTAGAAGAAGTTACACACAAAACATCTGTCTTCCTGTGGAATCATTTTAATAACAAAATATTAGTTGGAAACAAATGGATTCATTTTTCACAGTGCGGGGCACGATGTGGGAGAAATTACGGGGTTCCGGTCCCCTGGGCTTCAGACAACTAACAAAACACATCTTACTTCTGCTCTGCTGCCCGCCCACAATGCTTTTCACATACAGGAGGACGGCTCCAGCAAAAGGATGGAATAGCGTGGCTCTCTTTCACAGAATTGCTTCGTAGAAAGAGTTGGACAAAGCCTCTGGCGAGGAGAAAATGGGAATTTGAGTCAAATGTAAATAAATCATTTTATGGTTCTGTTCAAGATAATTCCATGAAAAGCCCAAACATGATCAAATCAGGAGTTAATTATTATGAAACTCGTCTTTCAGCTCCAACAATCTATCCTTGTGCCCCTCTTTGCACCAGGCACCAACTCCCTACGACAGCTGCTCCTATTTATAAAGTAGACCCACTCTTTCTCCAAAGCGCACACTCAATTAGCTCCTCTCCTAAATAACCACTCTATTCACTCCCAGTTTCCGGCTAAGCATGCACCTCCTTTCATCGAGCCACCCCATCCATCTCAGAACCCCCCCTACTGAAAAACGACGCTCTTGTCTGTGCCCACAAACAGGAGGCACACTGAGCCACTTCCTATTCACATCAGATCATTTGCATGAAGGTCCTCTTCTCATTAGGTTTCTCCAAACAGCTCTGCCAAAGCAGAGAGCACCAGACTCTCAAGTGTTCAGACCTTCCAGACTTGCAGTAAAAATCCTTTATCTTTGTCATGAGATTCAACACTTTATGCTAAAGTTTTACATTTCTGCACATAAACAGAAAACATCTGCAGCTTTTCATCCTTAAAGAACACCAATTTCTGATAATCATGTGGGTCACAGGAGTATTTATTGTCCTTTGTTGTCAGCGGTTTTTGGTTAAATCTTTTTTTGTTTTTTTTGTTTTGTGATTCTGATCACATCTCTCTCAACACACACTTTTAGATGAAGCCCTTTTAAATGTGAGAAGAGGAGGAAAACAGCCTCTATGATACGAACGCAGGACCACAATCAGGACGTGAGACCACAGCTTATTACCAACATGTGCTGTGTGCAGAATTACGTCACCGTCAAATCACTTTTTGGTTTATTTAGTTTTAATTTTAATGATTAATGTGCTTGCCAAACGTGTGTGTGTGTATGTGTGTGTGTTTTCCATCAATGGTAGAAGTAAATGTAAATAAGTACTTGGGAGGCTTGTTGGAACAATTGATCCAGGCAGCTAAGCTCCTGATAGGAGCAGTCTTGTACCAACATGTAAAAGCAATAAATAAAGAATGTGGATTTGTTACTCAATGGTTCAAGGAGAAGCTTGTGTTTGTTTCATTAAACAATTCATCATTAAATCAAAGCAACATCAGTTGTTTTAAACATGCAGACAGAAATTTGCCTCCTTGTTACAGCAGAAAAGACTTTATTGAGTCATCTGCATGAATGTGTTTAAATTGACTTTAATGAGGAAAATAAGTGTTGGGATAGAAAAGACCTGCATTGTGAAGAAGTTATTTTACTCCAAAAATATCAAAAATATAAGTTTTTCAAACTTGTTTTCCCTATAGAAAATTGTCAAAATGAATTAAGCTGAAAACTAAATTACAAACTGTAATTTGGTTTAGGAATGATGTGGCTTAAATGAGCCGTTTCAAAATGTCCCTTATTGTGACGCCCCATGAGGAACATCAGCAAGGCTTCTGCTCTGGAGTTGGAGGAGCAGCAGCTCTACTCCAAACCCCTCCTGAGTATCGGATCTTCTCACATGATCAGCCTATTGGAGGAAGGGTGGCGTGGCCATCTCCAACTTGTTTTCCTCAAAGTGACAGAGCCCTGAGGTCTGGAAGGTACTGAAACTGTCAAGAATGAAGCCTCTGGAATTGCTTGATGTGAAACTTATTTTGAGCAAAGAACTTCATGAACATGTTTTAGACCATATAGTTATAAAATGCCCCCTTTAAATCACAGAAAACAAAAAGAATAAAGAAAGGTTAACATGTTTAAACTTAGTAGCCTCGTCACTTGTATTTCTAATCGTTTACTTCCTCAGTTAGTGGCTGTGTTGAGCGATGCGCGTTCCCGCAGCAGGGAGGCTCAGGTCTGCTGCAGCTGCTGGCGATGGGACACGGAGACTGCAGCAGCAGCGCTGTTACTTTTTATCTTTTGTAAAACAGGCAGAAAGGTGCGTTTTGATCATTTTCATCCAGGCTCGTCTCATCAACAAAAACTCACGCACGTCTCGTCGTGTTTTAGTCACCGAAGAGCTATTTTTAGCTCGTCAGCGTCTCATTCTTGTTATGAGAAAAAGGGGCGTCACCAAAATAATTTAGTCATCCTCATTGTTGACGAAAACAACACTGCTCTTACTTTTACTTCCAGGCTCTGCTTTGAGGCCAACAAAAAAAGCAAAATTTTTTTTTTTTCTTCTTGTGCTTTCATAGATGGTCGGTGAACTGAAAAAGCTAACTGCTAACCTTTATGTTAGCTATTGGCAGAGTAAAGAAAACCTGTTAGGTGTGGTTTCTGGTCAGCAGAGTGCTGTCCAATGTGAAGTTGGTAAAGTTTGTGCCTCAAGAATACCTGAAACCCACTTTAAAAGGAATAGCTTAAATAGGTAAAAACGCTTTAGTGTTGCTTTAGTGTTTGAATATGGAACACGGACACCATAGCGACATCTAGTGTTCAGAGGTGGTATTGCAACAGCAGAACAAATTTTCCAGCCATCAGGGTGTTGGTTCACTGCTGACATGTGAAGTGAGCAGCCAGCACCATGTCCAGTGATGAATCATACAGGGTAAGGACTAATTTCTACTAATATGTTTATTTTACAACAGAATTTACCGTTAGAACATCTTCTGGGCTCAGAATCAGCTGCTTGACTTGTCGAGTCCGCCATTTTACACAGTCCCAGCCTCGCCTTGCAGAGCGGATCTTTTACCGCAACGATGCCCTCTAGTGGCTGGTGGATGTAAACATAAACCCAGGGCCGTGCCAGTCAAAATAAATTTGTATTATTTTTTTTTATTTAACTTTTAAAGGAAATACTGAACATTCATTCTGTACACCTCTAAACGCCCCATGGATGTATTATTTTCTAAAAATATAGCTTTTTAATAAAATTGTTCCATATTCCACCTTTAACTGTGTATATTTGAAATCAATAGCTCTGTGCAGAATGTCTTCCACATGAGCTGCTCTGACTTTTCTGACATTACATTTGTTTAAATTACAACAATCTACTGTATCACTGTTCCTATTAGGATTATCAATGTCTTTGTTCCCTGTTTTATCAAACTGAGGTTGTTCAAAGACTAAGTATTATGACAAGTCAGTTAAAACTGCAGGTCCCAGAATGCATTGGGGCTTACTGCTGGTCTAAACATCCCACGAGTCTCCTGACTGATGCTCCTTCATTATGATAACTTTTACAGGCTGATCCCAAATATTGATGAAGTTGGAAGAGAAGTGGCTCAATCAGAGTGGTCTCTTCAAATTTGTTGTTTTTCTTTAACCTTAAGATTTTAATCAGGAATGATTATATCTGGTCATGTTTAGCTTTTTGATGTAAAATATTTCATTGGAAATGAGAGGGGAACTAATCAAATAAAAATAATAATGAGTAAATTATTGATATTCTGACATCAAAATAATATATCATAAGAGAATATTTCAATTTTAATTTGAAAAGCACAGTAGACATTTTTATTTTCAACTCGCTGAGATTAGCCCTCCAGTGTGACACAACTTTGTGTTTAGTTAAAAAAAAGGAAAGATCTGTGAACTGCAGGCTAAACTTTAGTTAATATATTTGAATCAAAACATTAAATTGTGACGCTTTTTCTAGTTGACCAGTTCTGTCTGGATTAAAAAAAACATGTGATTAGGACTCAACACACCCAGCATAGTTTAAAAGTTCACGTTTAATAACTTGAGGAAGGATTTCTGCAGTTAAATTGGTTTTCTCTCCAACTCTTGTTGCATCCAGACAGGTGTGTGGATCAGGTGAGATGTTCAGATGAGACATACTGTAATGATGTATTCTACTACCAACACATCAGCAGCAATAAAAGCTTGTTTCCCTTTCCTTAAAGAAAAGATAAAGTGTTTTTATGGGACAACTTCTATTAGACACACATCTTTAGTCAAGAGTTACTAAACTGTATTTTTCTTTACATTTAGTACAAAAAAACAGACATCTCTACCCGTTAGTGCTTTGTTTTAAAGATACTATAACATAAATAGACAATTTATTTTCAGTGTTCAGAACAGACAGTTCCAGTGTTACTGGAAAACTAACATTCTCTGCCGTATTCCAGTTGGCAGCAGAGGGTTTAATAGAGTTCTCCACTCAAACTTTGGTGCAACACAAACGCACCACCATTACAAAACGTTCTTCTCTTCTACACCTCAAACTCAGGCCTCAGCCAATCTCGAGGCTGTTTGTCAGCATTTACGTAGAAGTTCCCATTTAGTGAGAATACAAGATTTGGAAAAGTTTGCCACCGTGTTTCTCACCTTAAATCAGCTGCTGTCATTGTTTTTGTTTTGTTTGTGGCTATTCCCATCTTCCTCTGGGATCCTGTCCATGCAAATCTCACACAATGTAAAAATCTCAGAGTGCAAAGCACAGTTCAGGTCTACTCCAAACTTAGCTGTGGATGCATCAGTACATCATCACAATCTCTATGTGACAATAAAGTTCTGGGCTGTTGTCTACTGGTAATTAGCAATCACTTTCTGAGAAGCAATAAGATTCTGCTGTGCAAAACAATGCCATGAAGAGCTGTAAATTCCACTTTTTCAATCTTTAGCGTCTCTCTCTGGTCCAAGACCCACATGCGGATACGTCAGTCTGTCAGGTTGTCCTCATCCAGCTCCTCCGTGGTGCCACGCCTCCTGATAATAGGAGTTTCCTGCAGCCTTATTTGCAGGTAAACACCTCCGTCCTCTCACTGCACGTGTTGCATTTGACGAAGCAGCACCATTGGAATTTACAGTTGCACTGCCACACTTTGGTGTACTGGTGAGTGTTGTATCCTCGACCGCAGCACATAAGGTCACAGCCGTCCGTGTGTGGCGAGGTGCGGTTGCAAAGGCGTCCCTGGGTGCCAACGCTCCCCGTGGCTGTGTCCTCCTCACAGTAGTTGGGTGACCTCTCAATGTAAACGAGGTCTGTCTCCATGGGCTTTCGGTAGCCCTGAGTCTGCTTCACCTTGAGGTGGGTAGGCTGGCGCAGTCGGCTAGCCCGGACGACCTCCACGTGTACCGCTTCGTTGTATTTTTCCTTAAGTAGGTAGCCGATCTCTCGGAACTTTGGGAGCGTAGTCCAGCACGTCTTGGTGGTGCAGGAGCCTGAAACGCCATGACACTTGCACTCCAGCTTCATCCGCTCTTCTAAGACCTGTCAACGATAAAGAACATAAAAGGACTGCAGCACACATGTTCATATAAATAATGTTCTCCCTGGATGCAGATTTCAGTTTCTATTTATGGAAAAGTTGATGCTGAAAAATAAGATTGCAAACAAAATGTCAAGAAAATAACTAAACAGATAGACAGACAGGCAGACAGACAGATAGATACTAGGGGTGTGCAAAGCAGCCAGTATCTGTATCTGTTTTTGTTGAGGGGGGAAAGTGTTTGTTTTTGTATTCAAGTAAAACTCAAAATAGGTGTAAAAATATTTTTTTTGCGTTACACTTCTAATTTATGTTACACATAAATAGTGTAGAAGTGTAACGCAAAAAATGGATTTTTACACCTATTTTGAGTTTTAATTGAATACAAAAACACATACAAATACTTTCCCCCCTCAACAAAAACAAATAAATACTGGCTGCTTTACACACCCCATACACTCATTTATGTCCACATCACCAAACCAACCAATCAATTAAACAGTCAACATACTGATTAACCAACAGATTTACAATCCATCCATCCATCCATCCATCCATCCATCCATCCATCCATCCACTCTTCCATCTATCCATCCATCCATCCATCCATCCATCCATCCATCCATCCATCCATCCATCCATCCATCCATCCATCCATCCATTCACCCNTTATGCTCCTTGTGAAGGCAGAGTCATCTTCTTGCTGTAGTTTTTGCATGATGGGAAAAATCTCACAACAGGTCGGACTTTAGTCACTGGAGTCTGCTAGTGTGGAGATGTGTATATAAGGTAGGGTGACCATATTTCCATTTCCAAAAATGAGGACAGGGGATCTGTGCCTACCAATGACGCCACACAAACCACGTTGGGACCCATTTTTTTCCTGGTGTTCTGTCAGAACCTGGCTTAGAGCTAAAATTAATATCAGATTCTGCCAACAAAATGGCTCTAAAACAATTCATATGTAAACCGAGGTGTTTTTGCAAACACTATAATTAATACACCTGGGCAGGGTTTGAATTACACAGAGAATTCTGGGGGAGTCCAGTGACGGGGGTGGGGGTGGGTCTGTTTGCCTTGGCCCCCAAAATGCCTTGATACGGCCCTGGATGTGGGACTGAATTTAGAAGGTGATCTGAATTGTATCAAATATATAAATATTACATGCTTATGAATTATTGCTTTATGAAAGTAAAAAGATGTAGTGGAATAAATCTACCAACATTTTCATTTTCAAGAACTTTGTTTAGTTTTCTTGTTTTTATTTGAATATTTTCCTGTCCTGTCTGGCTCTGATCTTCCTGCTTCTCTCAATCCACCAGAATAAACTGTTTCCTGACTTCCTCCTGATTCACCTCAAGTTACTTTTGAACTAAACAGGTCGAATTAATCTACTGGCTGAAAAACAGTGGAGTGTGCGCTGCGCGGCCACGCGGGTGAGGTGAAATCACCAGCGGACTGGTGACGCGCGCTCCGCTGCAGAACGCGTCAGACACGAATAAAAGCTACGATTAAAAAACAGAAGTACCAGATTATATGAACGGACATGAACGATCGCGTGTTAATTATATTTTTGGTGGCGCCACTTTGAGAACGTTACTGTGGTCGCGCGCAGCTGCCCGGCGCGCATCAATAATCAGCATGATCTGTCCTCTCCGCTCAAAAACATCCCCGGTGCGCTGAGAGTGCATATAAATAACGTAATATAGGTAGAAACAGGATCTTTTTTCGGCCTTCCCCTGGGTGTGTAAGTTGACGACTTCCAGCTCCCCCGTAATTCAAACCCGGCTCCTGCATGCGTAAGCTGCGCAACGTGCGTGGTGACGTCATTTGCGCCGCCTGGAATTGATAAGAGAATCGTTTGCAAAAATGGCGAACGATTCCTAGGAATTGAACCAGTGGGAACCGGTTCTCAACAAGAACCGGTTTTCGATTCCCACCCCTAGTAGGGACTGAGAAGATCACCAATGTATGATGGTGCTTGTCCATGTAAGGCCCTAAAAACCAGAACCAGGATCTTGAAATGAACCCTAAAGTTAACCAGCAGCCAGTGAAGCTGGAAGAGGAGCGGGGTGACGTGGGTGTGTTTGGAGGACTTGGTCAGCAGCCTAGCACAGGCATTCTGGACCACCTGTAGATGCTTCAGGGAGGTTCTGCTCAGACAAGTGAAAAGCCAGCTGCAGTAGTCTAAGCGTGAGGAGATGAAGGTGTGGAGAACAATCTCCAGTTCAGAGCGGGACAGAATGGGACTCAGCTTAGCAATGTTCCTGAGATGGAAGAAGGAAGACTGAACAAGACAACTGACATGAGAATCCAGGGTGAGAGAGAGAGAGAGAGAGAGAGGGTGAGAGGTCACACCAAGATTCCTGACAGCGGGTTTGGTGTGAGAAGCAAGCTGACCAAGAGAGTCTCTAACTTTGGGAACCAGCTTGTCTGGAGCACAGATGAGGATCTCAGTCTAGTCTTCATTCAGCTGTAGAAAGTTCCCAGCCATCCAGGTTTTAATAGAGTCTATGCAGCTGTGCAACAGCTGCAGCTTAGACATCTCATGGGGCTTAAAGGAGATACAGTTGGATGTCATCTGCGTAAAGATGGTAGGAGATTCATTTAAGAGCGCAGGATGTGCTGGAGAGGGAGCAGATAGAGGAGGAACAGTAGAGGGCCCAGCACAGAACATTGTGGGACACCATGGGTGAGGGAGGTGGTGGAGGACTGGAAGTTGGAGATGGCTACAGAGAAGGAACGCTCTGATAGATAAGAGAACCACTCCAGAGCAGCTCCTGAAAGGCCTACCCAGTCTCTCAGCCTATCTAGTAGCAGGTGATGGTCAACAGTTTCAAAGGCTACAGTCAGGTCCAGCAGAACCAGAACAGAACAGTCCTCTGCATCACTGTGAGTTAGAAGGTCATTAGAGACCCTGAGAAGAGCTGTTTCAGTAGAATGAGCTCTACGGAAACCTGACTGGAGACTATCATAAATGTTATGTTCATCAAGAGCAGCTGTGAGTTGTTTAGCCACAACCTTTTCCAAGATCTTGGAGATGAACGGAAGTTTTGAGATGGGTCTGAAGCTGCTATGGAGAGATGGATCAAGATTGGGTTTTTTAAGAAGCGGGTGGATTACAGCATTCTTAAAATAAGCAGGGACCTGACTAGGGTTGGGAATCGAAAACCGGTTCTTGTTGANCATCCATCCATCCATCCATCCATCCATCCATCCATCCATCCATCCATCCATCCATTCATGCATCCATCCATCCATCCATCCATCCATCCATCCATCCATCCACTCTGAAAGCATTCAGCAACAAGGATGTGGATCTTTGAAAACACAGTAGGTCACTGTGAGTTTTTCTCTAGCAAAAAGAAAACTACACAACACCTAATCTCATCGACTCAGATTATCAGCAAAACCCAGATTTATTTTGACAGGTTAACTTTTGGAGCACCAAATAATTAAAGTTTCTTAAAAAAGTCTAATAAAATGTTTTAAGCAAATTTCGACTTTGTGTTTATGTTCACTTAAAAACCAAATTCCTCTCTCTGCTGATCCTTCCTGTAATTGATGCTTGTGCTGTTCACTTGCTGCCTCGGGCTCTTTTCCAGACACCATTAGTCTGGATCATTGCTGATCTCAGTGAAATAGACAAATCCAAACATATCAGCATTTTCCACCACCCTCTGCATGCAGCAGCATGCTCTGAAACAAGGTAGGCTGTAGGTACTGGTGATGCTCTATCCTGTAATTTTCTCTTCTCTTCTTCAAACCACATCAGTCACAGAGGACAAATAAACACGGGTTTCTATAGAGCCATCAATCTTTGTGGATGATTTAAATTTAGATTATTGTGTCAGTAAATGTGTTAAATGTGCAACTGAAAACAAAACAAGCTCAGGTTGCATCTAGAGCAGGACATCTGAGGATTATGTGATTCCTTAAATAGTCAACTGGTAATTAAAAGTAAGCTAGTTTACGGAACGGCAAAGGAGAGGATTTATAGTTTTGTATTGTTTAAAAATGAGGTACCTTTCTTAAAACTTGGTTGTTCAGTCATCTTCCACTTTCATCACAAGCAAAAAACAAGGCTAGCATTAGCATTAGCATCTATAATAGTCTGACACAAGGCCTTTAGCCCGGGTACGACCCCTCAATTTGCTTGAAGCAAAGATGTGTTTTTGTTGTAAAGTAAGATGTTGGTTCCTTGTGCAGCCTTTTTCCTGGCACCTTTCCTAAGGCACAAGTCATTGCTTCTATCCAACACTTACGAGCATTCACGAGTGATGCTCAGTATCTTTGTCAGTCATGTCTGTGCACCAGTGTGGTCAGAGTTTCCCCGTTTGAAGACATTTGATTGAAAAAACATGAGTTTCCCTGAATGCTGAAAAAAAAAGAACACCAGGGTCAGCTGTCAGCTTTGCCGCGGATGTTGATTCAGAGTGAGGATTTCCAAAAATGCACAGCGCACAAACCACAAGGAATGCCTGGCATAAGGAGCCTGACAGATGCATGGAAACATTTACTTAAACTATGTCCATCAAAGCCTCTGATCTGTTCCTGATTAGCCCAATACGACCAGGTTCTCATCTGAAGATTGCTCGTCAAACACACCCCTCAACACACACACACACACACACACTTCTAGATTTAAGGGATGTGGTGTTTCACTGGGTGTTCTTTTACATTCGGTTAGGGTAACAGAAGAAAATCGTATAATTATAGTCTTTTGTTTTAATGATGGCTCATATTAGTGATTGGAAAACAAAATCTCAGCTGCATCCCATCTGAGACCCAATTCCTTCTCTCATCACGATCAGGATATTATTTTCCTGCTCATTTGCAATAAATTTAGAAGTGATGACATTGTTTTTTAATCCAACATTCTGCTGTGCATGACGCCACCTGATACAAAAAATCTACACGATCTAATACGAACCAGTCTTTATCACTAACTAATGCAGACTGTAGTTGGATGGCCGACCTACAAGAATCCTTCCAAAAAGCATCAGATGTGTCTTTTGTCACCCGATTGGCTTTGCAAAGCCTTGGTTAGATCTTCAGGCATGCATTAAGAAAGCATCACTCTTGACTGAGGGTGCATGAAACCCTCCTGAGTTAGGGTGTGGTGGTTTATCATCGTGGTCCTGGGTGGAGCACATAGGAGCACTGTGGCAGAAAATCCATCATCTGGCTCCCCCTTGCACTGGAATGGCCTGATAGTCAAGAATTTGAAACAGGGCTGACAAGACTGGCCCCACTAGCGCCACACTGGCCCCAGTACATCTCCGTCTGTGCTTTGTGGTCCATCTGATGGATTCTCGCTGCCTTAGATGGCCCACGCCCCATTTAGAGGAAACTAGTTGAGAGGCTAAAGCTTATAGAGGTTAAAAAGCTTTTGGTTGTGAGAAAATAACAGAAAACAGAAAAATGTGGGCTTATGACAACTGGTATCACCATCTCAATGCTCAGCTTTAATGTTGCAATAGTTGTTTCTAACTGTGCAGCTGCAGAAAGCATGCAGGAGAGTGTCACTGGGATGTGGACCTTATAGAAAAAACTTTTTGGGTAGGTGAATTGTTTGATTTGGCTGGAGGTTTTGTTTTTGCATCAGTCTGCACGCTCTAATAGGCGGTGTGGATCATAACTAGTGTACTGGAGTCATCATCCATTAAGGTGGCCTTTCATTGAAATGTATTATTCTAATGTTAATATTAATGTTAATAAAAAACAGGCATACATTTTTTTTTACCATCTACTATAATAAACAAAACAATGCCATTTTTCTTATTTGCATTTGTATTTATGTATGGCCATAAGAATTATGATTTATTGTTTTCAAAATAATGGTACAGAATAATATCAGGGTAATAATAATGCTTGAGTTTTGTTTTTGTTTTTTTCCTCTGGCTGCTGTTTAAAGAGCTGAATTTGTCATTTAACTAGATGGTTACAAAGAAATGTCAGAAACGTCCTCTTTCATTGGTTTTACTTGAATGTAATTTTTCTGGGGTTTTGAGTGAGTCAGTATTGATATTTCAGTTCAGCCTGCAGTTTAATACAAATATAATCAAATAGGTTGATAGATGTTACCCTTAGCAACCATTTAATTCTATCTTCATCGGTTAATAAGAACAAAACTGAAGCTTATGTTCTCTGGGGTTGTCTGAACAGACCTTTTTTAATCCCTCTCAGAATGATTTACTCCAAACTGTGAGATTCTCAGAGACAGAGGAGATGCTAACATGTTGGAGATCCAGAGGACCGGGCTGAGAACGACAGCGCCAAGGCTGACAGTCCAGCATGCCAGCACCCTGGCATGCAGAGCACAGACCCCATCAGTCTGGAGTGTTAACACCGGCATTGTCAGCCTGCTTTCACACCCTGAATAGATGCATTCAAATGGCAGTGACATGTTTTGGTATTGTGCAGACAACTGCAATAATATCCTGTTCCTGACTTTCCTTTTCATAACTCCATGGTAGGAGCTGGAAAACTTGGGAATGGCTGTACACCATCCATGATCCGCTGACCAAACGCTGTTTCCCATACAAACAAAACATGTCTGCTAAACCAATTAAATCCTTCTGATATCATATCAGTTTTGTTTGTTTATCTTTAATGCATTACATGAATGTATCCACACAGCTGTTCTGAGACGACTAATAATAAACAAATCTTCATTCTGGCTCAAGCATCTGACTCGTCTGTCACAGGATCATTTCATTTGTCACCTGTGATTGAAAACCAACACAAACCTGCATTAATGTATGAAAACATAAAGACTTATCTGCCACTATATTAGGTACACCTGTCCACGATAACACAAAATAACCAAGCAGCCAATCACATGGAAGCAACTCGTGCAGTTCTAGACGTAGTAAAGATAAATTGCTGAAGTTCAAAGTGAGCATCAGAGTAGAGAAGAAAAAGGATTTAGGTGACTTTGAATATGGCATGGTTGTTGGTGCCAGATGGCTGATCTGACCAATTGGGATTTGAACCCACAACCATCTGTGTGGTTTACAGAGACAGGTCAGAAAAAGAGAAAAAAATCCAGTGAACAACATTCCTTGTTGAGGTCAGAGGAGAATTGTCAGACTGGTTCGAGGAAATCGAAAGACAACAGAAGTTCAAATAACCTCATGTTCCAGCCAAGCCCTGCAGAACCACAGCGTGCTGAACCCTGAAGCAGCAGCAGACGACCCCGCCGGGTGTCACGCCCGTCAGCTATGAACAGGACACTGAAACTAGACTATTATTTAGGCTTCTGCTGTCATGTCATGAGTGTTTTTGGGGGTGTTGGGGCTGTGAGTGATCCAAAAGCAATCTCCACTTAGCTGGTACACTCTGTTCCTAAACAGACTCAAATAAAAGGGTCTAAAGTGAAACCTTAATTTCTTATATTTACAACAGTGCTGTTAAAACAAAGTTAAAATCCATCCATCTGTCACAGGGTCACAGGGAGCTGGTGCCCTTTCTCTAGCAATCACTGGACAAGAGGCGGGGGAAATTCTGGACAGGTCACTCATATGGCGAAATATAAACAACCAGCCACACACTATCTCACACTTAGGGACACTTAAAGTCACCACTCAGTCTGACATCCATGTTTCTGGTCGGAGTACCCAGACCCACACCCACGCATGCATGGGGAGAAACTCTGCACAGAAAGATTGCTGCAGGGATTTGAACCTGCAACTTTTGTGTTACGAGTCAACATTACTACCAGCAGCACCACCATGAAGCCTAAGCTGAAATACAATAGAAACAAAGATGATGTCTTTTGCTAAAATTTGAGTGCAAAACCTCAAGAACATTGAGTGTTGTGGACCTTTGCTCAGGCTAATCAGCAGCACATTTGATGGGTAAAAAGATGAAACATTTCTGCTATCCCATTATTCTAGCATCTTCATTCGAAAGGACTCAATCTAAAAAAAAACAAAAAACACACACATGTTGCAGAGCTTGAGGATCTGAGAAGGCTCCTCACCTTCCTGCCCGCCTCATTGTTGTGCAGGTTCATCAGGCGACGAGGAGTCTTTTTAATCTCACGGGCATCTACAAAGCGTCGTGAGAACTCGATACCGTACTTGATGTCAGCCGAGCAGCCGCCCCACTTCCAGCCCTCCTCCTGATTGTAATAGCCCTGCTTCTCCCGGTCACAGCCACACTGGCTCAGGTTGCCCTGGCTGCATGCCGCTGTGATGGCATGGGCCACCCCTGCTGCCGTGATGGCATAGGTGAAAGCTGCTTCCCGACTACCTGGAGGAAAGAAAAGATACGTTTGTTCCACATATTAATAATTAAATAACTGGTTGTGGATGAAGTAAATTAATATAATGATCCAAATCTGGCACATCTTGATAATTTGCTGGTTTCCCCTTTTACTAGCTTCTCCCCTACACCTTGGTACAATGTGGTTTTCATTTCTGACCACAAAGTCCGTGGGTCTGTGAGTGTGCACAGCTACAACTCCAGAATGACAAGAGCTTTTCTAGGTGCTGTCCAAAGTGCTGAATTCCTCTGCAGGAGCACCTTGTTTTGCTGCCCACAGTGAACATGGCTGAGAGCTGCAGGTTTCACAGCATCGCTGACAGGAGAAGGAAACACGGATGTTTCTGAGCAGGACTCTACAGAAGATGTGATCAGCTATAAACACACAAGATCATATAGCTTATCAGCCTAATGCCGTTTGGTGCTTTGACCCAGTGACTTCTGTTTTAAATGTTTATGTCACTTTTTACAAACTGAGAACATTTTTCTTCTCTGGACTCATGTCATTCAACCTGAATGCAAAATCCCATTGAAGAATGTAGAGAGAGATCAATAACATTGTTTCCTGCTGTTGAACCCACAGCTTATTAATACCTGTGGAAATTTGTTGTTTTGTTTTTTAATTCATTTGGCCTTAGATGAAAATGTGCATGCTATGAAGGTGCAAAGGTTATTTGCACTGACTCATCAAACCTCGCCACCTGAAGAAGAAACTATTTTTATATAGCGCCTCTCAACATAAAAAAGGAGCTTCACAATAACATAAAAATATTAAAAAAATATTTTAAATTATTTTTAAAATATTGTAAAAAAAATGGGGAAAGTGAAAATTTTTAAATAAAAAAATGAGAAGGAAGAAAGAAAAAGAACAAGAAAAGGTAATTATGGGATATAGGAAAGACAGAATTGGTAGAAACAGCAAAATGAAGAGAAGGTAGTGATGAAGAATCAACAGGAGGTCACAACAGCTGCAGCTTAGACATCTCATGGGGCTTAAAGGAGATGTAAAGTTGGATATCATCTGTATAAAGATGGTAGGAGAGTCCTTTAAAAGAGCTCAGCATTTGCTGGAGAGGAAGCAGATAAAGGAGGAAAAGTAGAGGCCCCAGCACAGAACCTTGTGGGACACCATGGGTGAGGGAGGTGGACGAGGACCAAAACTTGGAGATGGCCACAGAGAAGGAACACTTTGACAGATAAGAGGAGAACCACTCCAGAGCAGTTCTTGATAGGCCTACCCAGTAGCAGGTGATCATCAACAGTGTCAAAGGCTGCAGTCAGGTCCAGCAGAACCAACACAGAACAGTCCCCTGCATCACTGTGAGTCAGAAGGTCATAGAGACCCCTCAGAAGAGCTGTTTCAGTAGAATGAGCCCTATGGAAACCTGACTGGAAACTATCATATGTTCATCAAGAGCAGCTGTGAGTTGTTTAGCAACAACCTTTTCCAAGATCTTGGAGATGAACAGTAGCTTAGAGATGGGTCTGCCCGTATGGCAGCTGAGACTGCTGCCCTGTGCTGCTAATGTGGAATTAAAAATGCATTTTCTGAACAGAAACAATTTTATTTTTGCCCTTATAAATAAAATAAAATGCAGTTCTTACAATGGTTGTGTGGTAATGTAATATGTGGTATTTACAATGTGATAAATTCTGTTTTAGTTGTTTAGGATTTGGTATAAGTCAGCTGCCTTTGCATAAGATTCAAACAAAAACAAAAGAAAGAAACAAAGTTTGTGACCATGAGGCGCTTTTCATGGGGGACACCTTCAACATGTTATCAGTCCAACGCTGGGACAGAAAACCACTCACACACTCATGCACACCTAGTAAACATGCACATGGTTTATTTTGGAGCAAACACGTCACACATATTTCACCAGTATGAGACGTTCAAAATAAAAACAAAAGGACGGAAGGAATCAAAAGGATTTTACAATCCAATAATCAGTACCACGATAGATATTGCACAGTAAAAGTTATGAAATGAAGGATGTTATGGCTGAATCTTTGTTAATTAGAGCTGCAAGAAACAAGAAAATTGCAACATAACTGTGGAAGAGACTAAATATGCTTTATAATAACCTTTAATTTTTAACACCGTTGTCTTTCTGAGCATGAAACCCATGACAGTCACTCAGACTGACACACAGTTTGAGTGACTGTTATTCAAGCAGTTCTTTGCAATACTGATAATGCAAACACAATATGCAATGCATTGTGCAGCTAACATGCTAATGCAATAGGAAAATATTAGATCAAATCAAAACGTGGTAAAATTCATTATTAAAGCAGTGTTGTTCGTCTTTTAGGGATCTGCACCATCAGCTACAAATAAAGGATGTGTCATTTATTGTTTCATGGAGGTTATTATACTAGAAACATGTATGTCTGTGAATAATGAGAGAAGGATTTTAAATTAGAAAGTGGTTGTGGGACTGCAAAACTGAGAGAAACTTGGCTACAAAGAGGAAAACAAATCACCACCACACAGTTTCTGACTATTTCTCGGCGTTCTCCACCAACATCTACAAAGGCTTTGAGTTGAAAGGCCTCTCCTGGCCTAAGGAGGGCTGTGGATGTTTAGAACTCTGCTCTGCCTTCAAGTGGCAGTAATCTGGAAAGGGTCAGACATCAGAATCATGGTTAGCCACAGAATGTTTAGTCTCCAGCCTGTGGAGAGTAACGCTTTCAAAGTCTTTTAATGTGTGTTGTTTTATGTGCTAATTACTTGCATTTTTCTAGGTAAAGTTACCCTCAGCTCTTCAGAGGGCCAAACAATCCTTGATAACTGTAATGGGTCTCAGGAAAACTACACTTAGAAGTTCTTCAGAGAACATTCAGATGGAAGATTTTTGGTTTGAGATGTTGGGAGATGATTTCAGTGCAAACTGCAGGAGATGTAAATGTTGATAAAACCTCACAGAACAGCACATCCCAGAGTACGACTCCTAGCATCCCTTAGTGGATTAACATTTTAGATGCTATTATTAAAAAATTTACATGAAAAACACATCATGCTAAATACACTGCCTGTAAGTCTCCACCTGGATTTAACTAAGCAAACAGGTAGGAGCCTCCTATTGGATAATTACTGCATGGGTGATTATCTTTCAGCTGCAACAAGTAATTTAACCCAACTGGTGCAATGAGTTGCTTCTCATTTCTTCAACAACCATGTGGAAAGACACATCTGGTGGTCGTGGAAAAGATGTTAGTCTGTGTGAGAAGGGTCACATCATTGGCATGCATCAAGCAGAGAAAACATCTAAGGAGTTGCAGAAACGACTAAAACTGGGTTCAGAACTGTCCAACGCATTATTAAAAACTGGTGTGATGAGTCCAGATGGACCCTGTTCCAGAGTGATGGGTGCATCAGGGTAAGAAGAGAGGCAGATGAAGTGATGCACCCATCATGCCTAGTGCCTACTGTACAAGCCTGTGGGGGCAGGGCTATGATCTGGGGTTGCTGCAGTTGGTCAGGTCTAGGTTCAGCAACAGGATGTGCTCCAAGAATGAGGTCAGCTGACTACCTGAATATACTGAATGACCAGGTTATTCCATCAATGGATGTGTTCTTCCCTGATGGCACGGCCATATTCCAAGATGACAATGCCAGGATTCATCGGGCTCAAATAGTGAAAGAGTGGTTCAGGGAGCATGAGACATCATTTTCACACATGGATTGGCCACCACAGAGTCCAGACCTGAACCCCATTGAGAATCTTTGGGATGTGCTGGAGAAGGCTTTGTGCAGCGGTCAGACTCTACCATCATCAATGCAAGATCTTGGTGACACATTAATGCAACACTGGATGGAAATAAATCTGGTGACATTGCAGAAGCTTATCGAGACAATGCCACAGTGAATGTGTGCTGTAATCAAAGCTAAAGACGGACCAACGGAATATTAGAGTGTGTGACATCGCCTCTATCCATGTGCCCCAGGGCAGCTGTGGCTATCCAGCATGTTTTAGCTCCAACACACCTAAATGAATGGTTTATTCACCAAATTATCAAGCCTGGTAATCATCTACTGATAAAAATCAGGTGTGTTGGAACAGGGAAAAAACTAAAACATGCTGGAAAGCGGCACTGCAGGACCAGGATTGACTACCCCTGCTGTAGTGTAAAGTGCTTTGGAGTCCTCTGACTCTGAAAGGTGCTACACAAGTGTGGGTCATTTATCATGTACCTTTATTTGGTGGTGACTCTTTCTTTGGCAAGGCCGTGTATATGAAAAGCTTTTCTAACAGAAAAATAAGGAAAATTCAGATGATGCAGGTTTAGTAAAAACTATAACAGCAACAAAAACAACAAAAAAGGTTAAATAAAGGGATGTTTTATTATGTATTTTTAAGTATTTCTATTCAAAGGTTATAAATGATTACTTTGCCTTCAGGCACACATTTCTTTAGGGAACTTTAATTTAGAAAGTCATTTAATTGATAATTATATTGTATTTATGATGCCATTTGCAGCTGTTTTCCATTTCATTTCCTCCTCAGTGGGACTTTTTACACCTTTTATTCTTGTCTCAGGGGAACTTTTTTGTTTTCACCCAGCGCTACTGTTAATTTCCTATCCTGGGATCGGTCTCAAGCTGCTGCCACAGCCACAGGTTTGCCCAGCGGGGACTGACTCACAACCACTTGCTTTTTTTGGTGAGCAGCAGCAGCAGAGATGTACCCCACCAGCCTGTGGTAAGAATCAGCTGCCCCCACCTCACACATGCACACACACACGCACTCACACACATGTAAGCGTGCATTCACACAAAAGTAAGTGGCTGGCCACATAATAAAAATACACTAAATGCTCATGGTCCCCTCCTCTCTCTCTCTCTCTCTCTCTCTCTCTCTCTCTCTCTCTCTCTCTCTCTCTCTCTCTCTCTCGCGCGCGCGCGCGCACACACACACATTTGCACATAACACACACACTGAGCATCGCTGTAATGTTTTCAACAGAATAAAGGTAGTTTCCAGAGAAAGGGTGGTTCCCTCAGCCGTGCAGTCCAAGAACCATTTCCAGTCCCAATGAGTTGTGCTGTTTATGGGGGAGAGGATGATGATGATGATGAGGCTTGTACTGGTTGTTACCCCCGATGGGTCTGGCATTGGTCTTAATAAAAGCCAATTACACAAACCATGGTACTTTGGCATGTTGACCTTTCTGAAGCATGTTATCTTGTAAGATGTAAATGCTGATGATCTTACCCATTATACCAGCCTCTCTTATGAGATACAGAGACGATGTTCAAACAGACGAATGAGCTAGTCATTAATCTGAGTGCAGCTAAGAAGAAAATGTACTGCTGCCTTCTTAAAAACACCAGAATTTCACAGCAGATTTTGCAGCAAAACCTTTGAACCATAAGTGTTGCATTACATGGTGTTAATAAATTATTGAAAAATATTCTGAATGCATTAGAAATACTCAATTTTGCTACTGATGGTTGTATTCATGTTTCTAAACATAATCATAAAATTCCAGGTAAAATCCCTGAAATGGGAGGCATGGTGGCACAGTTGGTTTAACTATTGCTTTGCAGCAAGAAGGGTCTCGGTTCAAATCTGGGTGCTGCCTTTATGTGTGGAGTTTGCATGTTCTCCCCATGCCTGCATGGGGTTTGTCTGGGTACTCCAGCTTCCTCTCACAGACCAAATTGCATGCAATGACTGCTGGAGATAAACACCAGCTCCCCATCACAATACTGAGGGCGACTTATTTAAAGGTCAACTTTACTCTTATTTTTAACCTGCAGTGGTCTCTAGTAGGAATGAGTGCCTTGTAAGCTGTACTCTGGGGGAAAAAAAGCTCTGGTGCGCCTGTTTCAGCACGGAGAATTCAGCCAGAGGAGAAAGTAGCTTCAGACGACAGGATTTGGACACTTATTTCCTGATATTTGGACACCTCACCTGATTGGCTAACAGCAGCATGACTCTACCACTGACTCTGTTTGCTCTGCAACATTGATGTTTTATCTCCACAAATAACACAAGACTGAAGGAGTTCTGCTGTGTGGTGGAGTTGCTAATGCTAACGGTTAGCTTCTACTAGCCGAGACGTTCTCTGCTGTTTCCTGGACGCTAAACCAACAACAGCCTTCCCCGTCGTGAGTCAAGATGGGTGAGTCCATGAATGTTCAGTGACAGTGTGACGTAGATCTGTCAGGATTTTCTAATCCTAGAGTTTCACCGTCTATTTTCTATCAGAAGCTGATGCAGGAGATAGGTGTAGGATTATAAATATAATATTATAATAATGATTATAATCAGAAAAATAATCATTAAAAAATGGTTTTTCAGTGAAGTTGACCTTTAACAAAATGAATGAACGAATGATTGAACGAACGGACCCTGCAAAGACAAACTCATGAGACAATCTTATGCGGGAGGTCATATTACAAAAGTGGTGTGGGCTACTAGGTTAACATTTGCATGGAATAAATGTGCAATTTCTCTGCTTTTCAATACTTTGAGAATTTTCTTGTTTTTAAGTTACTTAACTTTCAAGATTAATGGGAATGAAAAGTATGGATGACAAAAATAACATCAGGTCTCAAATGGTAGCGATTCATTTTGATCTTGGCATGTTTGATCCAGATCTGTCAGGAGTAAACTCTCTGAGACCATTCAGGAAGCTACAATTAATAAGAAAGTATTTTCTTTATAACTTTACACAGAAACACAGTTCAAACTGGCCATATCCCAGCTTTTAACTATATTATAAAAACATGCAATAGTTATATTACTCTTGAGTTTTACAATAATAAAAGCAAACATAATTTGTCATCACAAAGCTCACAGCACTCTCCAGATTGCTGATTTTGGCACATATGTATATTTTGTTGCGTGCAGTGGGTCTCTAATTTAATGGCAATACATACAGTATATACAAAACATCAAATGTTGTGTTTGCAAAGTTATATTACTCCTGTATCTACTGGGCTGACATGCATTTGATGACATTTGGGGGAGTCAAAGCACCCATGAAAGCAAGAAAAATCCCTAAAGAGGCTTCTGGGCCCGGAGTTCTGACAAGCCTCCAGGAGGAACCTCCCTGGGATAGCCTCACTAGCCGCCAGCGGAAAATTGGATTGACCAGAGAAACCTCAATGAATCTGGAAACGTCCAGGAGAAAAAAATAAGAATGGGGAGAATATTAAACCAGATGTTTAATGGAGTTTAGTGGCAAGTGTCTGCTCTACCAGCTAGTACAGGAATCCAATCAGATCAGTTTTACTCAGAACAGGTAGAGAAGGTTATAAAAAACACGTTAGATTCTGTGTTAGTAGCTAAAACCGGACGTGTACTAAAGGGTACTGACTCAGTGTGCTTTGGCACACACATTAACTGACCGCATCACTTTGGACAGCGGCCCCTGCTGCCATGCTGCTCTTCGACCATCTGCCGGAACTAGGACACAAAAAGAATCTCCCCTAAAATGGCAATCTGTGTTTATAGACAGAGGAAGGCATACTGCTGACCCAAAATTCATATGACACAGCAGAAGAGATTTACAACCAACAATACTATGCAGGCAGCAGTGGTGTGTAGCTGATGAGAACACAGCCGCTGACCTCAAAAGGCCTCGGTTTCTTCACTGATCACAGACCACGGTCAGGCCGTGCTGCTGACAGGAGAGGAAATGGGGAAAAGATATACTGACAGGATCTGGACAAAGGCTTGGCTTTGGAGGCCGCGGCTCGGTCCAGATAAACAAACAATCCTTAAGGTCAATTCTTCTGTGTATGTGAGTGTGTTTTTACAGCATCGAGCCAAATGGACACCAAAAGCAACCCTGCAACATTTTAAACTTCCATGCAGCTGGTGGAAATGTTGTGCTTATTTTTTTTAGATTTGTTTTCCTTTTCTTAGCTATTTTTTTTTCTCAACGCTCAAACCGCTCACAACCAGAAGCAAATTCCTGCTTTCCTCGTCAGCCTTGAAACACGATTCTGATTGTGACTCTTCAGGTTGCACAAGCACAAAAGAAGGCGTGCAGCTTAAGCGAACAGCATTGGAGCATGCAAATGTTGAAATTTAAACAGCAAAGCAGAACAAAGCTGACTTAATGACTGCTAAAAGGGAGCAGGGAGGAGACCGTAGAGGAGATACAGTGCCACAAAAAATAAAAAATTTGTTTTTGCAACAGGGAAGCACAAACATGCATTAAAGAAAATCCCACAGAGAGGCCGGCAAAGTCCAGCAGTGCTGCTGAATTACCTCTGCACACAGAACAAGCCTGCAGGTGGTGAAGCAGTGAAGGGGAAAGCTTTATAAGGTCCACTCATCCCAGACATGCACTCACAGCCCGGGGACACAGGAGGGTTAGATTGCATAAGAAATAACATCTCAGCTGCACACTTGAATTTCAAACTTTATATCCATCAAGCACAAGAACATCCTGTTACAGATAAGTGACAGCACAGTGAACAAAGGGAAAAGTGTCACCTGCTGGTGGTCAGGAGCCTCTACACTGGAACAGCACATCATAAATAAACAGTTTCTACAGCCACGGATTAAAAGACACGTGTTGGTTTTGCAGCTAGATGTGTCTATGGTTACTGAAGTGTAATTTTTAAGTACCGTATTTTCTGGAAAAAAACACCATAAATCTTGCCATCTGGTAAGTAGCAGCTACGCTAGGTTAAAGATGTGAAAGTGTGATTGATTTATTGAAAGGTTTGCGGTCCCAATAATCCCCTCCGTGGTAAAAACCCTTATATACGGTAATTAAACATTAAAACACCTGCGGCTTACAATCGGGTGCGGCTTATATATGGAACAATCTGTAATTTCCCCCTAATTTAGCTACTGCGGCTTATATTCAGGTGCGCCTTATAGTGCAGAAATTACGGTACTTTACACAACTTTTGATGACATTAAGTTTATACAAAGAGTTAATATTTACAACCTTGGTGTTTATTTTTCAAGAACTGTGCAGTTTTCATGTTGTCAATCAACTTCTGGTACCGATCTGGTGCTCATGGATGCTGGTTCTGCACAATCAAAGCTTTGCTGGTCCACCTGCTTATTCAGGACTGACCACAAGTTCTCAAAGAGATTTAGAGATGATGAAGGTTCCTGGTTCCTTGAGTCACCTATTTCTGAACGTAGCCTTATGCCATCATACTGGAAAAGTCATTGTTCATCACCACACTCTTCTTGGATGGTTGGAAGGAGTTCCTCTTGGAGGATATCTAGGTATTTTTATTGTTTTTTTTAGAGAAAATGCTCATTTGCTGCCCTTCTGTACACCAAGCAATCCTTCTAAAGTTTCCTCCCTCCTGTGTGTACGATGTACTCACACCTGCTTGTTGCCGTTCCTGAGCACACACTACATTGGTGGTCACTGGATTCAACAGCTTGTTTGACTTAATTGACTTAAGGTCCTGGTGTTGCTGACTTTCTTGGGTCCAGCAGATGCAGTGGAAAAGTTGTTTTTCTTTTTGTGAGGGAAGGTTAAAAGTAAATTTAAATGACTGAGATGGAAAAAGCAATTCATTTTAGTTCATCTGACCATGCTTCATTAAAGCCATTATAAAAACTGAGTAGGTAAACCTTGGCCATGCCTGTACCATAAACCTCCTCTTTCGAGGCTAAAGTGAACATGAAAATAACTATTTTTAGTGCAATGAATGTTTTCCTACTTTTTATTATGTTTTCTATTGTGTACAAAAAACTGTTCGTTTAGAAATGCAAAATAACATTATGCAGCAAATTCAGAACAGAAGAACGAACAGTAGATAAATATGAATGACAGCTCAAGTTCACTACATAAAGAGACTGTTATTTCACATCGCTGAACACATAAAGTTATGACACCAAAAGGACTGAAAATAGGCTCTAACCAAAGGCCAGGCTGATGCTGGAACCATGTTTCCAGGGCCCCAAAAGGAAAAGAGAGCTGCAGGAAAACCCCGAGCTTTGTGTACCAATCACTGAACTGACTAATGCCTACTCTACTACTGTTTTCCGTTCCGCTTTATGTACCGTTGCTATGAACATATGCTTCCAGCAAATTATAGACAAAGTTGTGGTCCGTGAGGTTTGCAGCTCGAGGAATTAGCACAGCCATGTTCCTGTACAATAAAATAATATTGTTTTACCAGAACTAGGCTGCACATTCTCTGAGAACTTGCATCACAGAGCCGAGGAAGTGACACGCTTTGGCATGGCCGCTAGCTGATGGGTCCCAAGTTTGATTCCTATAATAAGGAGGGCTTTGAGCGGCAAAGGTAAAGCAATTATGAGAGGATTCTGCACTGCCAGTTGTCGATGCTGCATTAAATGTTGAGAATTTAAGTAAGCCGCCTCCCAGGCACTGAAAATTGTGCTGGCAGAAAACCTTTTTCAAAAGCATCCCTTTTTTTCTTCTTCTCTGATCTCCCTGAGGAGGATATAAAGCCTTTTGACTGAACGCTCAGACTTGCTAAAACCAGCATAAATCCTCCTTTCCTCCCTTTCATCCTAATAATGACACCAAATCAGGACCTCACCTGCTCAGATCTAGAGACGTCGGCACGTACAAGGCAATCATCAAGTTCAAGCAAGGACAAAGTTGAGGATTTTCCTCAATTTCAGCTGGATTTGAAATGTTTCATCTTCTGAAGAAACACATTTACTGAGTTATACACAGACACCACATCATGCTATTTGACAATATCATTATCCTCATCACTATAATCAGCAAGTCAAATATGCCACTGATTACATGTCTCCTTCCACATTACAAGAAAAACTCCTCCTGAGTCAAAATTTCCTGATATTTATCATTGTCTTAAATGAAGTTCCAGGTTTCTTAACATCATCTGTAGACTAGCAAACTCTTCATCACAGCCGCGCTGTCACTGGTGCCGGCAGCAGTGTGATTGTTGGCACATGTAAAAGTCCAGCAGCAGCCCTGCATGTAGAGAATACACCGATCGGCCCGGGATTGTGTGAGACAAAGCATGCTGCAAGATTACAGTTGATCCTTTCACATCCTGTTTCCTCCTGCGTCTGACAGACACAGACGGACGCAGATCCCACCGATAACACAGCTCTGCAGGGAGGTCAGGGGGTTGGTAGGGGTGCAAACACACACCCACACACACACACATGCACGCACATGCACGCACACACAAGCATTTGATCAATGGAGCAAGAGCTGCATGAAAACTTGCAACATCACACCTGGTGATCAGACAAATTTGTGAAATCTTCATTGTTTCCAATTTTACTTTTTAAATTTGGAAATATTTTTACAAAAAATGTCTAAATGTATTATTTTCCCATCTTTGGGATGGTTCTGCCCAAAACAGCACTTACACTGCTGCTAGCTGACGGTGAGGATTCAGCCGCAGTGATGAGAAAGGAATTCAGTGAAAGGGAAAGTTTAATTATTTTTGTAGAGCGTCTTTGAAAGACCTCAGTTTGACCAGACAGACAAGCTAACAGCAAGTCCCAATAGGACCAATTACACATGGGTAAAACCTCCCACAATATTATGCTATCCAGGATCAAAGAGATACTAATTCATTAACTTATGCTGAATCTGTGGACAGAAACCTGAAGCAGGTTGTGTTAGACAGAAAAGACATTCTGGTCTAAAGGAAAGTTTTTAGAAATGTCTAAATGAGGTGATAAAAGTTCTGCATTTAGCCAAGATTGATAAAGAAAAAAAAAACCGATTGAGACTTAAACTTTGGTCTTCTAATCGTTAGCACATCCACCTGAGCCAAATCACCAATTCTTCTAAATCCACTATTACAATGTAATGATAGTCAAAATTCTTTTTTGCTTCCACATTCTATGTTACAAACAGACATGCACAAACAAATGAGGGCATGAGCATCAGGTCCATAGCAACCTAAAAAGGCCTGGGGCCTCATACAGATTCCTTATTAAAAGACTAAGCTCACCAAAAAAAGTTTACTTATGCAAATAAATATCCAGATTTATAAAACACTGTTTACACACATCTGCATGATTTTCCCACCTTTTGGGATTGGCTTTTGGGCTTCATGACTGGCAGGTAACAGTCAGTCAGAATTGGAAACAGGAGTTCAGCTAGCATCATTAACACTGGTACCCCACAGGGCTGCGTGCTCGGCCCTATTCTCTACAGCCTGTCCACCCATGACTGTAAGACAACATAATCCTGAACATCTTTGTTACGTTTGTTCTGTGTTTTTTATCCAATTTCATTTTTTGTGGTTCTTCATAATACATAGAGCAAAAAGAGGTTGTTGCCTTTACCTACCTATCTGCTGCCCGCATATAAACGGAAGTGACGCCATCAACATCCGGCAGTTGCTCTGACGAAGGTGGCAGTAGATGCCGAAACATGTCAGCAAAGGTAAAAAGAACCTCTTTTTGCTCTGTGTATTATGAAGAGCCACAAAAAATGAAAACGCAATCCTGAATTTTATGTCATGAAATTACCATATTGTGATATATTTTTTTCCTGGGCTTAAAAGATGTACCGTATTATGGTGAACGATAAGATATAGCCCCCTGGTTGTCACAATTTAAATAATCTTACACAGATTATAAATATTTTTTAAATAAAGTAGTACTTTTAAGACTAGGCTTAACATTTTTTTATTTGATAGGGCCTATGGTTAAATTCTGATTTAATCTGGGCCATCAGCTGGCACTACTGCCAACCACTAGACACTCTCTCTCTCCTGATGTTGACGTTTTACTTTCTACATGCTTGCTTCGTATGAGGATTGCTGTAAAGACACTGACACTAGTCAGTGACTCGATGCAATCTGCTGGGTTCCTTATATAGGAAATGTTTTACTGATTGGGTTAATGAACTGAACTGTATTGGAATGTTTCCTTTGTCAAGTGCCTTAAGATGACTCTTGTCGTGATTGGTGCTTTATAAATAAACAGAATTAAAATAAACTGAATTGAATTCTCTCAAATTTGCCAACAACATATTTTAGACCGAAAGCAACTACTGGACCATTGTCGGTCTCACCAAACCACCGCACTTCCACACTTCCCTGGGTCCTCCAATCATTACACACTCATGTATTTAGCAACAGAACACCACTGGTGTGAGAGGTTCTCTGCTCAATATCAGAGAAGGAGAAACATCCAGCTGCTACCACTTCAACTTTAGGACAAACTACCAGAGTCCCAAAAAGAAAAACACCTTTCGAAGTCACGGACAACAAAAGATGGCAACTGGTGTTTAACACTATCTAGTTTTGTCCGGCATCACAGGTTTTCCTGTTCCAGCAGAAGCATCTCAGGGAAGATACGCGAGGAGAGGGGTGATTGTTCTGTGACCATGTTTGCATTCAAAACCTAGCTTGTTTGCAGATTTGCTATAACAGCTTTAAATGTCTACTCAGTGATGACACTAATTCAGTGTTCCCCAACCCTGGTCCTCAGGGCCCACTGTCCTGCATGTTTTCCATGTTTCTGCTTCAGCACACCTGATCTGCATTGCCTCCTCAGGAGGACTTCAAGTGCTGCAGATGCCTGTTAATCACTCATTCATTTGAGTCAGGTGTGTGGCAGCAGGGGTTTTAAAGGGCAACATGGAAAACATGCAGGACAGTGGGCCCTGAGGACCAGGGTTGGGAAACACTGCACTAATTGATAAACACCTCATCACAATTAATGCACCAATAAGTGCAACTGCTATATAATTTGAAGGCATACGTATGAACATTCTGTGATAGAACTCTTAAATGCAACATATTTTAATTCAGATTCTCATTTTTATTCTCAGTTCAGAGACATGGTGGGGGCTGACTGTTGGTTTTGTGTCTGTGCCAGGGACTACAGGTCTGAAAATTTTGTTTAAATTTACCATTTTTCCATCTCTCCAGCTGCACTACCAGTTTCTTGTTTCCAAAATGTGTGTGTGCACAATGGCCAGAGTTTGTGTAAACTTGTGCAGCTGTAGCTACATTGTAGCTCATCCCCAGCGTGTGAATGTGTGGGTGAATGGGTGGATGACTGATTGTGTTGTGAAGCACCTTGGGGGGTTGTAGAACCCTGAAGGCGCTATACAAATACAGGCCATTTACCATCTTCAAATTACTTATTGGTGCATTAATTATGTGACGTGCAATAGTGCATCTGGTGAGAATCAAACTAGGTTATACATTAAAACTGCACCGCAGCGAACCGGGGCAGAGATGCAGCTGCAGCGCTGTCTGCTGCTGTCTGCCGCTCGAAGGGAATACATTTTTTTTGATGCCTACATTATTCCCCAAGTTCTGGATTTCTTTCTTGGTAGTCATGGTTACCTTTGAAATACTGCCAATAAGCAGGTTTATTTACAGATAAAACTTTTTGGTACCCTTCGGTCAATGAAAGAAAACCCCACAATGGTCACAGAAATAACTTGAATCTGACAAAAGCATATATTATATATATATTATAAATAAAAATTCTATGAAATGTAACCAGTGAAAGTCAGACATTGCTTTTTAACCATGCTTCAATGGAATTATTTTAAAAAATAAACTCATGGAACAGGCCTGAACAAAAATGATGACTTAATATTTTGTTGCACCAACTTTTGAGGCAATCACTGAAATCAAATGATTCCTGTAACTGTCAATGAGACTTCTGCACCTCTTAGCAGGTATTTTGGCCCACTCCTCATGAGCAAACAGCTCCAGTTGTCTCAGGTTTGAAGGGCGCCTTTTCCAGACAGCGTGTTTCAGCTCCTTCCAAAGATGCTCAATAGGATTGAGGTCAGGGCTCATAGAAGGCCACTTTAGAATAGTCCAATGTTTTCCTCTTAGCCATTCTTGGGTGTTTCTAGCTGCGTGTTTTGGGTCATTGTCCTGTTGCATGACCCATGACCTGTGACTGAGACCAAGCTTTCTGACACTGGCCAGCACATTTCTCTCTGGAATCCCTTGATAGTCTTGAGATTTCATTGAACTCTGCACAGATTCAAGACACCCTGTGCCAGATGCAGCAAAGCAGCCCCAGAACATAACAGAGCCTCCTCCATGTTTCACAGTAGGGACGGTGTTCTTTTCTTGGTATGCTTCATTTTTCCATCTGTGAACATAGAGCTGATGTGCCTTGGTAAAAAGTTCCATGTTTGTCTCATCTGTCCATAGGACATTCTCCCAGAAGTGTTGTGGCTTGTCAACATGTAGTTTGGAATATTCCAGTCTGGCTTTTTATGATTTGTTTTCAACAATGGCGTCCTCCTTGGTCGTCTCTCATGTAGTCCACTTTGGCTCAAACAACAACAGATAGTGCGATCTGACACTGATGTTCCTTGAGCTTGAAGTTCACCTTGGATCTCTTTAGAAGTTTTTCTGGACTCTTTTGTTACCATTCAGATTGTCCATCTCTTTGATTTGTCATCAATTTTCCTCCTGTGGCCACGTTCAGGGAGGTTGGCTACAGTCCCATGGATCTTCTGAATAATATGTGCAGCTGTAGTCACAGGAACATCTAGCTGCTTGGAGATGGCCTCATAGCCTTTACCTTTAACATGCTTGTCTGTCATTTTCTTTCTAATCTCCTGAGACAACTCTTTCCTTCACTTCCTCTGGTCCATGTTGAGTGTGGTACACACCATGTCACCAAACAACACAGTGACTACCTGGAGCCTATATATAGGCCCCACTGACTGATTACAAGATTATAGACACCTGTGATGCTAAGTAGTGAACACACCTTGAATTAACACGTCCCTTTAGTCTCATTATTTTCAGTCTTTTCTAGGGGTACCATCATTTTTGTCCAGGCCTGTTCCATGAGTTTATTTTTTTAATAATTCTGTTGAAGCATGGTTGAAAAGCAGCATCTGACTTTCATTGGTTACATTTAATAGAATTTTTATTTATTATTGCTTTTGTCAAATTCAATTTATTTCTGTGGCCAATGTGGGTTTTTCTTTCATTGACCAATACTTTTGTTCACGTCTGTATAGGGATGCACAATATTCATCACATAGTTTACATTGTCCATTTATGGCTAAAACTGACCCAGAAACACAATTCTAGGACAGGTAGTGATTTAAAAAGCAGAAACAGTGTGCAGCCATATGTAAAGAGTGTCTTATAGGTCAGAAAATTAGTTTGCGTACGTTTTTTTTTTTTTTTTTTTTTTTGCTGAGCTTACTTAGGGTTTTAGTAAGGATTCCACGCAAAGTTTTATAAATGAGGCCCCAGGTCAGTAGACAGACGGTGGGTGGACTCTAAGTGGGAAAGGGATTCCTGCTCCTGGCAGACCCACACAGTCTGAGAAACAGACAAAGATAATGAATGATAAGCAAAGGGGGCCTGGCAGTGGTACAGCCATTTAAAACACCCCCCCCCCCACCCGACCGATTCATTTGGATACAGACGTATGTTGTGGCCATGGGATGTGAGGCACAACACCGGGAGAGGGAGTAAAGATCTGACCTTTACCGAGCCATGATGACCACAGCCCACATGCCGCAGAACAACAAAGCATCAGACCCCCCTATCTGATAAAGATGGGGGGGTAGAAATCCTGAACACACACACACACCACACTGTTTTCTCTGGACTCACAAGAAGGAAGGCAGAGATTACTGCTACCCACATGATGATGGGCTGAAAAATAGGCCTTTTATCCACCACCATTCCACCATAACGCAAAGCACGCGTCATTTCCACGCTGTTATCCTCACGGTGTCGAGCAACTGCCTCAGAGCTAATCTGCTCTTCATCTCAAAAATACAGCACAGCTGAGATATACAAAGTGTTTACCTTGTCTCACCATCCCCTCACAACCACTTTCTGTTCATTCTATCTGTTTGGGATAACAGAATTATGTGAATCATTACATGTCTGAGCTGATAACCAGAGCTTGCCTGAGGGGGAGTACAATCAGGATAATCCCAGGGAGGAGGGAAACGTCTGCAGCATTGAGATGATTGATGTTTTTTAGGGGAGTTCACCAGTGTTAAAGTATCCACTTGTGTGCTCTTGAAAACCCCCAGTTTTGAAGAATGAGACTTCATTAAACTAAGTCCTATGTTAAACACTCACTGCCAACTGATTAGGCTCATATGTCAAACACGGAAACTCTGCAGTCTTCCTGAGCAAGACGTTTCTATATGAAGCGTCTCTCTAACACGGTCTTCACAAGAGAAAGTTCAAAGAAGGTTTCTGGTTTAATTTGTAAATAATAATGCAGCTGAACGTTAGTAAAGCTGCACTCCAAGTCTCAATTGTTCTCTTTCTAGAAAAGAAAGTTTATCCTTCAGCCGAATTGTGACTTGGACGTCTGATTTACGAGAAGAAAAAGTTCTCAAAATTAATATTTCAGCATGCATTTTCTATCACTTTGTCAAAATGCGGAAACAAAGCACAAATGGAACCACATGGTCATTTGAATAGATTTTCCCGGCCCTTCATTATTAGCCCTCGGTTGGACTGTGTTGTTGTACTTTCAGCATTCTGCCGGGATACGATTTCACCACAATGGACCATCAACAGATTCCGAGAAGTGGAAGGAGCTCCGCCAGCGCATTTATTATCTGCAAGCATTTTGTCGTCCTCAGACCAAGAGCATGTAGAGCAGCCTATGAGAGGGGGAAGTGGTAAAAGTGGACGGAAAAGCGGATTAATGGCTACCTCGAGTCTTTGACTAAAGAAAAGTTAAATGTGGGTATCAGGATTATTAATTATCATACAACTACGGCTGTTTTTCTGATAATGTTCTACAAAAATCCCAAAAAGTGTTGAAAATGAAGCTGACTCTGGTCACAGCTGGCCTCGATTTTTAAAATGTGCATTAACAATAATGTTGAAACCCAACATCTACTGATTCTGACATTCATAAAAAATGGCACCAATGCTTTCAGTCAATAAATTCTAGTTTTATAAGGCTGCGTCTAGCACGAAGAGAAAATCCCACAAGCCTCCTCCAACCGCATCCTCTTTACACTTTCATTTTTCTCGACTACTGTTCAAATCGATTCAACAAAACCCACCTAAGCACTGACCTCAGTCCAGGGCTGAATGTCTGAAGTGACCTTTCACCTCTTTTGAGAAAGAGCTCTGCTTCAAAAAGTCTCACAACAAGGAATCTGCCTGACCGGGACTTCTTTCCACAAAAGTGGTTATCGGTGAACCCGATGACCTCCTGTGTCTTTATTGATGCCATGTTTTGTCCTTGCAGCTCTGGAGTCCTGATGGATGAATTTACTTCAACCATACCCTGAAGTTCTGAGAAAACTCTGTTCTGTAACTTATCCTCAGTCTTTGTGGTTTTTTTGGGTTGTTTTTTTGCAATTCTGTGTATTTTATTTTTGTTTTGTTTCAACTTCAAAGTGAAAAAAACAAAATTTGATTTTTTTTTTGAAAAAAAAAAAACATGCATATCGTACATCAAAGCATACAGTTCAGTTTAGTTGCGTTACATTGTATATTTGACTGTTTACGTTAAAGCCACAGTGTGTAATATTTTTACCTGTTTACTACCAAATTCTGTGTATCCAGTGCACAAACTTGTCCCTTTTCATTAATATTTCTCACCAACATCAATTCTAAATATTCCTCTCAGCTTCAAATTTTACATTTTTAATACATAAATTGTGGTCGACGCTCCATGGTCATCCTCCATCTTGAAATACGGTAGCTATTTAGGGACATACGAGCTCTGAGTTACGCGTTTGCACTATGACTGTAACCTGAAAGAAACAGCAGAGGGCAGCAGTGCGCCGTGGAAGCATGGCGTCTGACAATGCAACTAAGAAGAGACGAGACTAGCTGTTACACCGTTGCTGTACTTTGTTAGTTTGAATAACAAACAATGAAATCAAAAGACACATCAAATATGTCAGGTCTTATTGATTTCCAACACTCAGCAGCCGCATATGATGAGAACCCCGCCCGCAACAGCTAGACACCAGCCTCCAAGTGTTTTTATGACTCACCTCAGCTGATCTTTTCTTCATAATAAAGCTCCCAATCCGGTCCCAACGTATCAATTCCAAAGTCCTTCTTCAAGAAAGCTCCTTCTATTAAAGTCTCCTCTCTTACCGCAGCCTGCCGTGTCTCTCCCAACGGTGGTCCGCTGGCCGGTAGCCATGTTAGCATTAGTTACCGGTACTTTATTTCCACAGCGTGTCCCCGGCTCCAGCCAAACCTCATCGGCTATCCGATCGCTAAACAGCCAGTGGTTGATGTTAGCTCCATCTCGATCCTCACTGCGGCGCACACCGATCAGCTGATGGCTAACCGGCAGACTCTTGTTTACTCCGCTGCTCTGATCCACATGACACCGGACGCCACAGCTGATGCCTTCCCTCCTCCGTGTGTGAATCGGTGACAGGCAGCTATGCTAGCTTCCTTCAGGACTGGTAGGTTGATACAACAGCTAACAGCAGTGTTTCCCCTAGAAATGCCGTGATGTTTGTTGACTAAGGGGGGTGTAGGATAGCGCCGCCTCGTCGCGCGGGGGGAGGGGGTGCGCGCGCATCGTCTTGTCGGGGGATGGGGAGGGGGGGCTACGTGTGGCATTATGCATTAAGACTGAACACTCATTAAAAAATGTTTTTTACCTGCTTGAGTAGTTATATGCTTTGTGTGGGTTAGGCTACAGAGACTGGAAATAAATCAATCTCATGCTTTTTTATAAAAAAAACGAACCAGATGGCTGGAGTGAACGCTGGAGTTGTTGCCTTTTTGAGTGGGCCACCGTAGCTGCAATACTTACTCGAAACTGCATGGCGCTAAAGAGTCGCAGTTTTTACCATGATTTCTATGAATATCACTGATAGGGCCTTTAAATTTGCGTTAAAACTGAAGAAGGTATTTTGTTGATTTTTGGTTAAACCAATAAGAAAACCAAGCTCTCTTTGGAACTCTAGCAGCAGAAGACCTCATTATAGAAGCATCAGTCTAAGTTTGAACAGATCATGAAATGTTTGTGTAATGATGTCACTTTCAACACTTTCTCACTTCCAACATTCCCAAACGTTTGTTAACAAAAAGAAAATTGACTAGAAATAAAAGATCTAACTAAGCTGCCATATCTGCCACCAATAAAAAAACAAATCAGACAAATAAAAAGTGATATTTTATCTGCCCTACTTAGGAGTCTTGCCAGAAATTGAAAAACACAAGTGTTCAGTTACCATGGGGACCCTAATGAGTCAGTGGTCACAGGTTTAACATTTCTTCTGATCATTTTTCAAATCACAGACATTTTTATTGCTTAGCTGTTAACAAAAGTAAGTCCTAAATTACTTTTTTACAAACAAAATGTATATTAGATTTTTGGGAGGTAGTTGCATTGGTTGTGCTCAAAATGTCTTCAGAAATGTTCTACTAGTTTATTTGCCATTGCTTTCAAAATAATCTGTGGCAAAGTTCTCTTTGCAGAAAAGCTTCACCTGTTCAAGTGCTGCATCTATTCTTGTTCAATGAGCCAGAGGCAAGATGATTGAACTTTTGTAATATTTCACTGCCAGCACAACAAGAAACCTCTTTCACATAATACAAGAAAAAAAGCATGAATCAGGATGGTGACAACCTGGCTGGAAAGTCAAACAGAGAGTAACTGGAGCAGGCCATTTTATGACAAGGGCTCCAGTGTTGGCCTTTGATGCTGAGTGTAGCCGTTGAAAGGTGTCCATTTTCAGGCTCTAATCGCTGACTTCAAGTGCATCGCTATTTGAAAAGAGCTGTAAGGTGTTCATAGGCAGGTCTTTTAAGTAAAGGGCATCTCTGTTACAGGTGGTTAGCCAAAGGAATGTAGGATTGTCCACAGGATAAGGTATTCCCAGTCAAAACTTGTCATTAAAGATTAAAAAAAAGGTAACAATACACTTAATGGGCTTCAATGGCAAAAAAACAGGATGGTGCATGTATAAAACTAGACTATATTTAAACTCAGATCCTTTTCTCAAATCCCCTCCTTTTGCCCCTGAACGCTCTGATGGATCTGGCTCTAATTCCATTATTAGTACTTAATAGACTGCAACAAATCATACAATAACACTTGCTTCTTTTAGCACAGGATAATTCCTTCCACATTTCCCCCAAACCAGTACCAACTCATGCCAACACCAAAGCAGAGCATGAGAGGAGGATAGAAAATCTGCTTCTGCACAGGAAACAATAACACTCTTCAACGGCCAGCTTCAAACCTCACTAAGAATCTACTGTTGCTTTTGAATTTGTCGGTTGGAGCACATCAATGGAACGACACTTAGCAAAATATAGAAACTGCTGAAGGAAATTGCTGCAGAAATATGGAGAATAGTTCTGTTATCACATCAATTCTGAGTTCAGCATCCTGAATTCAATGACTAAACAACTCCTATAGGTAATAAAGTTATCTTAAGTTGTTTTTGCCTAAACCAACTATTAAGATCTGGAAAGTAAATGTGAGAGAAAGGAACGGCTTCAGAACGTCACCAGTGCAGAGAGAGCGCGTTAGATTTTTGGTCGGATGATCTTCAGCTGATGAAAAACTGTCAAAATCTCCTCTCTCTAGTCCAAATCATATCAACGAGCTAAAAGGGGTACGTTTTGAGTTCATCTGAATTAAAACTCAATTGGGAACGAAACGTGACCAGCTCCTCTTCGTAGCTTGACCCTGATAAAAATCAACATCTGCCAGTTCAGACGGAGTTGGAACATTTTGCCACGGGGAGTGTATTCCATGATTTCATGTGCCATATTAAAGTGCTCCCTGATGTATAAACACAGAAAACATAGCTACAAATTCAGTAACGAGCAACAAACAGTGGAAACTTTCACCCAATTAGATGTTGTGTTTGAGCTGATGGCAGCTTGAAACGAAGGTGTTGAGAGAAAACATAATAATCGTCTTTTCCACTGTGTCCACGTGCCAACGGAGCCGTGCAGGAGCTGTGGTGTCTGTGGTCTCCTGTGATGACCTAGTGGGAGGCTGCTAAACTAGTCAGATCAGATCCAATACTCTCCTTACCAACCACGATGAATAGTGTTTAGTGGGCTTGTAAACATCCACTGAATGCACACTGGTGGTAAATCAGCTCTGAACCACTAATGCACAACACAGGATACTTCAACTAGTGTTATAGTATGGGTTATATGCAGGTATGAGGTGTAGGCGTTCTATTTTTCTTAATTGCCTTGAGTTTTACCCTCTCCTATGTCTATACTGATGTTCCTGACCCTAAACTGGATAAAACTAATATATTCTAATCTTTTAGCCCTAATTAACGATTCAGTGAGATGAAACTGAGAGAAAAGATGGCGTTGCAGCTCTTACTAACTACTGTGGATGTCGGGCCTCATACCACCCTCATGGAGTCTGTTTCTGACCGTTTGAGCAGACACATGCACATTTGTGGCCCGCTGGAGGTCATGTTGCAGGGCTCTGGCAGTGCTCCTCCTGTTCCTCCTTGCACAAAGGCAGAGGTAGTGGTCCTGCTGCAGGGTTGTTGCCCTCCTACGGCCTCTTCCACGTCTCCTGATGTACTGGCCTGTCTCCTGGTAGCACCTCCATGCTCTGAACACTACGCTGACAGACACAGCAGACCTTCTTGCCACAGCTCACATTAATGCACCATCCTGGGTGAGCTGCACTACCTGAGCCACTTGTGTGGGTTGTAGACTCCGTCTCATGCTACCACTAGAGTGAAAACACCGCCAGCATTCAAAAGTGACCAAAACATCAGCCAGAAAGCAGAGGGACTGAGAAGTGGTCTGTGGTCACCATCTGCAAAACCACTCCCTTATTGGGGATGTCCTGCCTATAATTTCCACCTGTTGTCTATTCCATTTGCACAACAGCAGGTGAAACTGATTGTCAATAAGTGTTGCTTTCTAAGTGGACAGTTGATTTCACAGAAGTGTGATTGACTTGGAGTCACATTGTGTTGTTTAACCCTTTATAGGGCAATCATTGAAGTAGTTTAAAATTTTAAATTTCAACCCCAGGGTGTTATTATGGTTTATAACAAAAGTATTTTTCTGTTTTTACAATTTTCAAAAATATTTATTTTCATGGAGAAAATCAGAGAAAACGAAGTGCTCAAATATGGACGCTGGCCCTGTTCTGGTAAAAGAAATCCCAAAATAAAAATCATTAACAAATTAAATAAACATTATTTTTTTATAATATAGATAATTATAAGACACTTTAGAATAATCTAGCTAATTTTAGAACATTATATCAGTGTAGAATAATACTGAATATATCACAATTATTAAACAATACAGTATAATTTTATAAAAACAGATTACTGTAGAATATTTTTGGAAATTATAAAGCATTAAATGCCATTTCTGATTAAATATAGATTATTAGAATATTTTAGAATATTATTTATTTGAGGATCTGCCTCAGTGTCATCTTCCTCCTCTTCATCATCATCACTGATGGTGAGAATCGCTGGCACAATAACTGTCCCCCTCTGTTTTTTATAGAAATCTTAGTTTTAAACTGAAAAATATATTCAATATTATAATTATTATTATTACTGTAACCATGATCATGAAGATTATGTCTAAAAAACAACAGATTTTACCTAAAAATAAACATAATTTCTTTTACTTGTTCAGGGCGTATGATCAAATATGGCAGCTTTGATTTTCATGCTCTGATTTCACCAACTTCATTGAGTTTAACATTTATAACACATATATCCTTATTTAGCACCACTAGTCAACCTTGTGATGTGAGAGTTTCATAAACCTAGCATTGTTGGTTTTAGAGATCCAACCGTAAACACAAGAGGAGACGAGCTCCAGGAAGGCAGTTTTCTGATTTTTCAGAAACACCAATATTTGGCGCGTCGTAGCCCCGCCCTGATTGGTCGAACGGCGCCATGGCGTGAACTGTGACTAGCTTGATCTCTGATGATTGGTTGGGTGAAATCTCGTAATTCTAAGAGTCTGTAAAAAGGCACACCTACATCATTTATGATGTGAGTGGAAGTGTCTAAATATAGACGCTTGCCCTATAAAGGGTTAAGTGTTCCCTTTAGTGTATAAAGTATTTATTATGAATATATGCAGTTGTGTGTTGTTTGTAAAGAATATAGAATGACAGAGATACATTGTTTAATTTTGTGTGAATATAAAAATTCATGTATAAAATCAAATCTGGTAAAATCTGGACATCCTGTACGTCAAAGTCAACTGGTCTCCTCTTTCAATGGCATCATTGTGATCATTACAGCCTCCTTTGACATTTATTTTAACAGATCTACTACAGAAACCACACAGGAACCACTGGAATTGGCAGAATAATTGTCTGACCAATATATGGATGAGATGCAGAATCTGCATTACTGAGAAACACCTGATGGGATCTCTCTGACTGAGTCAATCAAATGCAAGCATGCATCACTAGCACTTTGTGTTTTTTTCCCACACAAGATCAGCAACACATTTTACCACAAACAATGAAGAATGATGCCATTAGAAATTTGTACATTTATATTTTCAAATACATGGAAAAGATGGAAGGCTGGATGATAACACAAAAGTGCTTACTAATGCATCCTTTTCCAAAAGCCCTAGTCAGAGCGGCTCAAATTGATTCGGTCCGGTTGGACAGCCTTTCCATCATTAACGGGTCTGTATTTGCCAATTTTTTACTACCTGGCTTTGATGTGGTTCCAAGGGTACCAAGCTGGGCTGAAAACATGCCGTCAGCGACTGCTGGTCACTGACTGACTAGGGGGCGGAGTCACTGGTAGCGCCACAGTTTCTCCACCTGCTCCCTTGCTGCCTGCAGCTAGCCTGGCAAGCCATCCTATATATGTGAATATATAGTCTGGCCACGAACCATTGACGACTCTCAGTCATGAGGCGGGATCTACGGTTGTCTTTCAAACTGTCTGCATGCAATTGGATAGCGCTAGGACCAATCAGAGTAAAGAACAACGTGACGTAATCACAGCGACGGAAAAGAAGACGGAGGCAGCAATGGTGTCTAACATCAATGATTGCTGTCGTTTTTGTATGATAAACATGCGAATATCAGGTGTACTGGGACATTGCACTACTTTGTTTGATAAAAATAAGAAGCTGCTAAGTATATCAGACAGACTTACGCACGTTGGAGTCTAAATAATCCAATGTTGATGACAAAGCCGTTTCAAACGAACGTGATTCCTGCGCTGCCGCCATGTTGTTTGTGTTTGCGGTCGCAGCTCTGACATCATCGCCTACTCCTGCTCTGTGATTGGCCCACAATATAGAGCGCTGTGATTGGCCCAACCAAAACTATAGCGAGCTGTGATTGGACAGCCACAGCAGTGGATCGGGCTGCGAGGGTTCCAATGAAGCATGCCTAGACCAAACTTTGCAAAGCAAGAATTTGGTCTAGTTCACTAGGCTAGCCTGCAGCCTTTTCTGGATTAAGAGTCTGACAAAAAGCCAGCAGCTTAGTAGAATGTTCAACATAACCACCATGTCTGCCATTGTTGTGCTGTGTTAGGGTTTTGTGTGATCACCTCACACATGTGGGTGGCATGGGTGTGGCAAAGCAGAGCCGTTTCTCAGTTTGAATTTGAAAATCAACCCACACCGTGTAGAGTTGAGTCAAGTTGAGCCGAGTTGAGCTGCGTTCCTAGAGGAAAAGTGTTCTTAGAGTCCCCTAGGGTAACTATCCTGCATGTTTGGATGTTTTCCTGCTTAAACATTCCTGAATTAAATGAAAGGGCCATTAGCAGGAGTTGTTGAGAAGCTAACCCTAAACACTAAAGAGCAGAGAGGAGAACCACTGAATTAAAAAGTAACTTAGCCACAACATAATGGCATCAAAGTATTTTTTAAATAAAAGGAAATATATAAAAATAACCATGCAACACTAGGGAGAGCATTGTACAAATAAACTTCTGTCTCTGCTGCATCCATGCATCCACCAGCCAGGCATGGACACAACCAACTGAGCTCAATTAACAACAGATGTATCCATCTATTTTGGTTTAGCATGACTTCTCTGCAATAACACCATTAGTTGTCTCCTCATTGCAGATATCCTTTTTCAACCATACGTTTTCCCTATTAGGGCTGAAGCACTTTTCGGTAGCTTTTCCATAACTTTCACACAGCCAGAAAACGTCTGCTAACCCAAGCTCACTGGCGAGTCCACATCAACAGAAACCAGAGCATGCTGGAGACGAGGGCTCTCAAATGAATTGAGGGCAACGTAGATGAAGTGGAATCAGCAGCATGTGAAGTTTTCGTGAGCGTGGTAAACAGGGAAGATAAAACCAGTGTGTGTTACTGGTTTGAGTTTTTTTAACCATGTGTGGCTGGGATTTGGCATGTGATAGACTACACGTCCTGCCTGGCACCAAACTTTTTATTATTCTGATTCTATTCCCAAAAACTGAGATAATATGATGGCATGCATTATATATGAAAGACATTAAAGCAGCTATCTGGAGTTTTTCCCTTTCAGGAATTATGTATGATTTTTCAGAAATCCGTAAAAGTGATTGTCCTATGTGCTGTGATATAATGTAAGCAATACATCTTTTTTTGTTTGCTAAGCACGCCCCCTGCCGCGTAAAACTCCATGCAATAGGAAACTGAACTAACCAATAGCGTTAGACTACCGCTTACGTGCTTCAAATTTAAGGAAGTACCTCAGCTGATGCAGAGTTGATGAACTTTTCACGGACAAATTCGTCTTTAAAATATAAATATATGAAAACACAACATGACATGAGAATAATAATTGTAAAACAACGTGTTTTAGCTCTGTTTGTCGGCTACAGAAGCACATTCATAAACAAGAAACGTGCAGTCGCCATCTTAAAAAAACGAATCGACCGACTCTTGGTGTGATATGCTTGCCAGCCACTAGGTGGTGCCATCGGATAAAAGAAATACTCTGGATAGCCGCTTTAAGGTAAATTATAATTGTTGACTAAATTATTGTTGTTGCATTAGTGCAACCACATCTTCAAGAGCCTCTATACTTAGCAAGATAGACACACCGATCAAATCTGACTAATCTATTTCATTATAAAGCTATGAGCACCACAGAACGGACAAGATTCTTTAATAATCTAGAAAGATCTTTATCACTTACTCTTGATTAAAATGCACTTTCTCTAATTCTACATCTGCGTTTGGTTCAAAGTCACAAAAACATGATCCAAAAACAATTAGGAGTCTTTACAGCCCTACAACTTAAAAGTCTAAACATAAATGAAACCAAAGACACCGGACGTACAAGACATAATACCTCTGAAAAATCTCTTCTACACAGTCCAAGAAAACAAAAGTTCTCACTGGCTTCAACATACATGTATCAGAAGTAAAACATAAATAATGAATATTTTAGACATTTGATGTGTGTTTCTGAGTTAAAGTTATGAATAATTATTTTCTTACCCGCCAGCATGGCTCTGTTAGGAGAAATAGATCCACTAAGACTGATGAGATCATGACAGACGCTGTCATCTTAAAGCAGCTACAGTCACCACATGTTTACTGTTTATGTGCAGGTTATTATAGAAGCCTGTACAATCCCAATAATTCAGCATGCTTGGTTGATTGTGACAGAAATATTAATACTTGACCGAAAGTGTTATATTTGTACGTTGCTAGTGCTATTTGCACTTATTGATATCCACAGAATTTCATATAAAACGACATGACATGGAAATCATGCTTTAAAGGCTTTTAAATAGTTGTGATTAACTGTAGGGAAAAAAACTGTTGAATTTGATTGGTTAGAATCAATGTAGTCACATAAAAATTAAAAATGTTATTATACAAGGGAAAAGGCACATGGCACATATTGTGCCAAATTGTGCCAATTGAGACCTCGCCTCAATTGTCTGTGTATAAACCTCTGTTAAATAATTTTTTTCTTCACTTTATCAGGTTGAAACTTTGAAAAAGCTAATGTCAGGATGTAGAAATATTAATTCAATGAAGTTTGAAGCTACTGCTGCCTTTTTCCAAAGAGGCATTCATACTTAAATCAAATTTTTTTTCAGGCAGAAAATAAAAAATCAACTTTTTTACATTTTTCCGTGTCCATTTACACTTCATCAATGACACATATTTTAATATTTACACATCTCAACAAATCCCACAAGAGTTCCCTTTAAAATGAGACCAAAGTTAATCAAATAGACCTTGTGGTTACAGAAATATACTCAATTAAGTGAGGTGGTGTCATTTTCGAGCAGAGTTCTCAAAAACAGGCTTAGGGCCCAAAGGGCTAATCTGAAGCTGTTTTATGATGACAGCGATACACGTGGGTCTTGGCTACACTCAGACTAGCTGTTAGCTGAGCTGGTTGAAGAAGCTGTCTACAACAGGTAAGATTGTTACTTAGAACTTTTACGCAGAAACACATTTCCGTGTGCCTGACAAGTTCCTTTTGAGTTCACACTTTGATTTTTTCCTGCTGTGAAAGAACGTGGACTGACCTACTCGCAGCTCCTGTCCGAAGACCGTCTTCTCTCCCAGCGCCGAACAGTTCCAGCGTCCATATCGGAACTGGTACTGACACTCATTGATGCCCATTTGGGCACCTTCGCCCACAACGATGATGGCGTCTGGGCGGCTCTGGCAGATAGCTCGCTGGCGAGGTGCCAGCCCAGGAATCTTGTTGCAGATGATGTTGGCACCCAGAGCTACTACCGAGGACAGGGCCCTGCCGAGATGAGAGAAACATACAGCCACCACGCACAAACACATACAGAAACACAGTTAGTACTTCCTCTAGACGGGCAGGTTGACTCACTCATGTGAGACTCTCCAAAACAGGATTCAGTTCAGTCAGTGACTGATGGACATTTAATGATGGTGTGAAAGCTGCACCCAAACCTCTGTTCTGTAGAGGCAAATCAAAAGGCCTAGTCGGATGTTTAAAGGTCAACTTTACTCAGATTTTTAATACATCTGCAGTGTTCTCTAGGAGGAATGAATGCCTTGTAAGTCATACTCTGGGGAAAAAAAGCTACGGTGCGCCTTTTTCAGCACGGAGAATTCAGCTGGAGGAGAAAGCTGCAGAACACGACAGAGTTTTGAGTCTTATTTCCTGATATTTGGACATCTCGCCTCTGACTAACAGCAATACGACTACCACTGACTCTGTTTGCTTGTTAATGTTTTATCTCCACAAATAGCACAAACCTGAAGGAGTTCTGCTGTGTGGTGGAGTTGCTAATGCTAACGGTTAGCTTCTACTAGTCGAGACGTTCTCTGCTGTTTCCTGGACGCTAAACCAACAACAGCCTTCCCTGTCGTGAGTCAAGATGGGTGAGTCCATGAATGTTAGGTGACAGTGTGACGTAGATCTGTCAGAATTTTCTAATCCTAGATTTTCATCCACTGTTTTCTATCAGAAGCTAATGCAGGAGGTAGGTGTAGGAGACTATTTTCATTTTAAACTTAGAGTGACCGATTATAATCAGAAATGAAAAAAAAATGTTTCTTTCTGTGAAGTTTCCCTTTAAAGGCATCTTGTAAGAAGCCAGAGAGAGACTCATGAAAACACCTAATGAAATTATGATTTTGTGCTAATTGTTTAGCATCATCCAGTCTTTATGGAAATACATTTTACACTTGAACTGGGTTCTTTTGGTGTTGACGCAGCTTTCACCTTTCAAACAAATCACACAGATTACTTCTCATTAGAGATGTAACGGTTCGGTCAAGCCACAATTCGATTGCCAATTTTAAGTTCACGATTTCGCTTTCTTACGATTTTTCACAAAAAAATGAATTTCAGTTATTTTATGGCAAAATAAATTCTTTTTAATAATTGCCCTTTAGTCCTTGTTTCAAATTGTAGCTTTCTATTGTCTTACTAACAAAACTTAACACTGAACAAAGCAGCAATTGAAAAATGATTTTTTATGCTCAAAAAAGATTTTATTTATTTTGAATGTCATCTGCATTCATGTCTCTGGCAGGCCGATGTGAATCGATTTTTTTTTCTACAACAATGTTTATTTAAACTAGTTTGCACTGATTTAAAATCGATTCACGAAGCATCGTTACAACCCTGCTTCTCATGGTTGGTTTAATCAGGACTGGATGTTTTCCCTTCAGCTACATCCCATAATCAATTTGCATTGAATATAATGAAGTGAAATTTCAAGACCATGACACACCTCCCTCTGTGTTCTTCCCATAGAGGCAACAACCCTGTGAACAGATTTGACAAGGCCTCCCAACTGCTGAGAAAGGCTAAACAAAGCAGCGACTCTCTCCAAGTTTTTTGTTTATAGCCATCAAAACCATGCAGATACATAGTTATCAAACATGTCAGACACAAAGAGCCAGAAATTAGCATGGAGGAGAACACCAGCTTTGAAATACGACGTTGACCTCGAGAGGATTAACCACAAACAAGGCAAACGAACACAAGCGAGTTGTGTGTCAGCGATGGCAGGGTGAAAGTGGTGAAATAAAAGCATGAGCGAGACGGGGAACCAGCGCTCAGAAGTGGAAAGACTTAAGAAATGTATTCCTTTGCATACAGATTTAAGCTCTTGTTTGGATACAACTGACTTAGAACTTTCTAGAAGAGAAATCACTTCAGTAACCACATTCTGCTTTGGAAGGTTGCTTAAGTTTCTCCATAAACATCAATTTTATTTTTCAAACACATCAGTTCAGATAAATCTTAACAGCTTAAAAAGCCTTTAAAACATGAACACTGAATGTTTTCCGTCATGAGAGTGCACAAAACATTTTAAAATGTATTTCTACCACTGTTGATATTCCAGATTATTCTCTATAAAGATAGCTTAAAACTCATGATTATTCATATTTGTGCATATGTTGCTCCTAACGACTACAAAAACGATGCAATCAGGAAAAAATATGTATAAAAATAGTTTGGTGAAACTTTACAACATGTGTCCCTTTATTAACGTTACTTAGTGCATTATTAAGCATTAATAAACTATTAACAAATGTTTAATATTAATGTTAATATTAAGTAATGCATTATTAAGCAGACACCCCCGGCCCTGTGTCCTAACCTTTAGAACACCCAATAGTAAAAAATATTAACAAACATTAAAGGGATATTCCACCCAAATTGAAATTTTGTCTGTTGATATATTTGCCAGAGTTAGTTAAGTGGGAAAAAGCTATTTTAACCAGCCCAGTCACCTAACACACATTTCTCTGGGGCTGCCTTACACCGTTCAGCGGAGGCTTAAGCCTGGTTTATACTCTCTGTGAGCTCCGCAACGGAGAGACGCACACGGAGCGTCTGAAAGGTTTTCACATTCGAACTTCTGTTCAGGCAGCGGAGCGCTGCAAAGCAATTCCCCGCCAGGACAACAGAGGGCGTAGCGCTATTCTATGATATCCTGCCACCATGACACTCATGTATCCGGTTCACGATAGTGTATTTACTCATGTGTTTACATTGTTTTAATGTATTTCAGAGACTTTTTAACACGGACTAATGTGTCCTTCATTCTCCTCCACCTCTTCATCCAGTCGCCACCTCTAAACCCACGTTTCCCGTCGTTTCCATCCAAGTTTGCTCTGTATTTTGTACTCCTTCAGTCACGGGTGAATAAACGTTCATATTTTCTGACTTTTCCGCGATGCATTCTTCAATCTATTGTGGGTCTGCCGCTAAATATTTTTTTTCTTATTAACGGAGCAACGACGGTGCTGGTGACGAAGTTACAGGAAGCGTCCTCCTGACCAATCACAAGCTTGCGGTCTCCGTCACTTTCGACGGATGTTTAAAATTTGGGGCATGTCTCCGTCACCCTCCGCGAGCCAGTCGGAGAGCCCTTGCGCCGACGCATAATGGCGGTGCGTGCGTCCGTTTTCACGCAGACGGACCGCGTATAAACCAGTCTTTACAGCTGTGCTTTGCTATAAAGTAGTCCCAAGTCTAAAATGATGCCTGTGATTCCTTCATGTTACTAATTACTTTCACTTGCAGTCAGTGTGATTATTTAGGTCATCAAGCAGAATTGGGATCACTACTGAGTGATTTTAAGGACATTTATACTCCCAATGCTAGTTGGACCCATTCACTTACTGTGTTTTATGCTAAGCTAAAGCTAAAGGAGTACAGCCGGGTCAGGAGAATCACTGGGCTGGTTACAAATTGTTTTTTCCCACTTATCTAACTCTGGGAAATATATCAATAGGCAAAATTTCAATTTTGGGTGGAATATCCTTTTAGAAAAAGGGATTCTGTGTTTATTAATGCTTATAAAGCACTAAGTAACGTTAATAAAGGGACCCTTATTGTGAATTGTTTTGTTACATTCACACACACTGTGCCAGCACAAGAACAGAGGCATACCTGCTGTTTTTGTTAAAAAGTACATCTTCATTCATTTAAATGATGATTTTCTTATGCACTGTGATATTTTCAGGCATCCTGATAAAACACTCTGTGTGCTCTCACTGTCCGAGCTTAGCAGCAGCTTTTCTCTGTTTTATTAAGCGCTCTGAGGTGTTGTCTCTCCGTGTGTTTTAAACTAGCTGCAAAACTATTTTAATGATATCCTAAATAACACCAGGCATCTTTATGGTCGTTTCTATAGATTCTAGTGTGATAAAAGTAATTAATCCTGTTTTAAACAGCACAGCTGACACAAATATGTGCCTGCAGTCTACTTAAAATATGAACTCTGAATTTTTTAGGCTTTATGTAATCAGAACACTTCTGCTTTAAGTATTTTGCTGATTTAAGGAATTCTGAAGCTACTCGTTCAAACTATACAACTATAGAAGCTAGTAAACTAAAAACAGTCCCTCGTGCCTTTTTATGTGAAGAGGAAAAATAAACGCAGAGTGTTTCTAAGTTGATGTTAAATAATCAGCAGTTAGATGAGGAATCATTTGGATGTTGAGAAGATGTTTGGGTTTCATATTCACTGTAAACACAGACTGCTGCAGCTTTCAGGCCCTCAGAAGCTTGAACTCCTCTGACCCTTTGTGACCCCTGCACCATATGTGTGGTTGTTCATGGCAACGATGACATCTAGCCCGTAGGAGCCACGAGGGCAGGCTCATTAAGACAAGCAATATGCAACTGGAGAAAGTCAATGACTTGTGTAACATTACTGCACAGAACTGGCCCCTTCCTGGATTAAACTATATTCTAATGCTGAACAACAGATTTTCCGACAATAAGAGCTTGTAAACCCTTCCTTGACTGGTTCTCATGTCCTTCACCTGGTAATTCACAGCAACACAGACTACAAGCTAAACCATCACACACCAAACAGAGAATTCCAGAGTTAAGCTTTTAAATCCCTGCATCATCAAAGTGCACAAACGCGATTCTGTTTGCTTAGCCTGTGTGTATGCCAGCAGTTCGGGGACAGCTCGCCCACAGGGCACAGATCTCCCATCTGATAGAGCGTCAACAGAAAGTCAAACCACAAAGAAAAATGTCACCAAAGTTCTGCAGTGGTAGCGGACGACTGGGACGCTTACACAAAACAGGTCTTATGAATCGTGTTTGCTGTAAAAATCAGGGAATGGTTTGCTGATTGTGAAGGTTTGGGCCAGGAGCAGAAATCTGTTCATAGTAAAAATAGAGAGTAAAGCTTTTAGACGTTACATAAGTGTCCCTTTGAATCTGAGCAAAACTTTAGACTGAAACTTATGTTTCATTTTTACACAGAAACATTCACAATCACTAAATATTAACCTTATTTCAGTGGGTCAGTGAAGAAATGACAGTGTTCTTCCACTCCATCACCACTACTGACACAATGATCATTTCTCAGGACTTCCATCTCCTCTAAGGATTAAAGTCACACAACTAACTCAAGAAAATAAAAACTTGCACTAACTGTTAAAATGATCACCAAACATTACTGATGACTCAAAACCAACTGGTCTAAAATGACCAGGATGTAGCCAGCAGGGCCACATCACACTTTAACTAAACATAATCATTAATGTAAATATATTTGAAACCATTGTAGGTTTTTTTATGATTGATCTGAAACAAAACAATTCTGTAGTCTACCTTTGGTGTGTAAGTCATTGCTGTACATAGTAATGTAGCCCACTGGACCAAAAACCACATCTATTTCAGGTTTGGGGTCAGCACACAGAGAGGCAGAGGGTTTCAGTGATGAATTATTCTTGGAAACTTTGGTGTTCTCCCGTTAGTCATTTATCTGGAGCCTCATCGGCTCATTAGAGCGTCAATCACCTGATCCTGCAGGAGGCTCTTATCAGCTGATGGCTTCATTCACACAATAACTGGGTGAAATACTGAGACCTGATCAAAGGTGACCATCTGTCTCTGGCAGATGAAATTTGACATGTGTAATAATGTTTTTCTTGCAGAGTCATAAAAACAGACGGAACCTCCAGCATCTGACTGTCTAGAATGTCTCTGCCACTCTGTGGCCAAAACGAATCCATCTGCTGGTTGGAAAATGACTCTTTTTTCTGACCTTACAGAACATTTGCACCAACCAGTCTTCTTTTAACATCTCATTAATTTATTATCACCACACGTCCACGTGTTTCAGCGTTTTTCAGATGGTTTAGAATAAAAAGAAAAACGTTGTCAAATTAAAATAGCCTACATGATTCAGGTCAAACTATGATTGCATCCTGAGCTGATCTAATTAAAGCTGGTTATCGGGATAATCCTCCTCCCTTTGTGCTGCTGATGCTGGGAGCGCGCGCGCTCCGGACCTAATTAAGACGCAGTTAATTGGCTGAAACTTACAGGTAGCTGCCGCTGGTCAGGATGAGGAAGATCTGCGGGTAGTAGACTGACAGCAACACACTGCGCGACGAGAGGATGATCATGATGACATTGAGCAAACAGCCACGCTCAGACTGGGTGAGACGACGCGGACAGGATGAAGAAGAAAAGCCTTTAATTCCCGTTTTTACGTCCGTACGCGGATCCAAAAGATTAAAGAAGCAGCCTGGTCTCCTCGTGCTCTGGTTTTACGCAGCTCCAATGCGCTCCCAGCAGGGCCGTGCGTGCGCTGACACTGGCTCTGACATCTCTCAGCAGCAGTAAAGGCTACTGCGGCTTCCCGAGCCGGAATGATGATGGTTTTAGGGATTCTGCATGGCAGAAAAGTGCCTCTCTCCGCTCTCATGAGAGTCGTGCCTGCCATTGGGCAGGGAGACGCGCTGCTATCCGCCCACTTCGCCACGACGGGACAATGGGGTGACACCGATCCGATCCCCGTTGGGGCGTGCAGGAGGTTTCATTCATCATCCTCACCCTCCATCCACCCCACCCACCCACCCACCCTCCATCATCCTCACCCATCCAGCCAAAAATAAACAGAGTCGATGGCTGCCTGAGCTGCTCCAGCCCCCTTTTTCTGACTGAATGTCACTTTTAATCAACAAGTTGCTCACACGTCATTCTGAATATTAATAATTAGGAATGTTTCAAAGATTTGTCTTTAAACCAAATTTCAAAATCCTCACGTTTCTGAGCTGAAGCTTCAAAAAGAAAGACAAACTAGAACATACAAAATTCATTGTGGTCTGAGATTGGATCTGAGCAGAGAAATCAAATACTTGAGCAGATTTTTCCTCTATCTCTGTGTGAGAGCTGAGTGAGTGTGGGGCTTTTATCGCCTCAGCATCATGACGCTCACTCAACACCTGCAGGCTGCAGCCACTGTGAGAGGAGAGGGTACCATGAAAGATTTAGCCGAGAGAAAAGGATGGAAGGAATGAAGTGTCTGACCTGGATGAGTAAACATGACGATGGGGTGACTTTTACCTCACAATGGAACTACTGTCATGTGACAGGAGGAGCAGGACAGATGATGCTTTGGGATTAATTAGAAAAAATACATCAGCTTCAAGTGATAATTGGGTAACAGTTTAGAATAAGGGTCCCTTTATTAACCTTACTTAGTGCATTATTAAGCATTAATAAACTATTACATAAAGTATTAACAACTGCTTAATATTAAAGGAAATATTAAGTAATGCATTAGCAGACCCCCTCCCCAGCTCTTTGTCCTAACCTTAAGGATAGTTAATAGTTAACGATATCTGGAACGTTAATAAAGAGATCATTTGTTTATTAATGCTTAATAATGCACTAAGTAACATTAATACATGACCCTTATTGTAATGTGTTACTGAAAATTGTTTCGCATTTAATTTGCCCAAATAAATACAAAAAACATAACTTTGGGTGGAAACTTTCATAACAGAAAACACTTAAGTACTTAATTATTTGGTGATTTCTATGAGGTGCCAAACATGAAAATAAAAAATAGCAGCTGCATGGGGTCCAATGTTAAAAATAAACATTTAAAATAAATTCTAATTAGGCAATGTTACAGTCAAACATTTAGATTTATTAAAAAATTAAGTTAAACAAAAGTCCTAAAACTAAATATAGAATAATAAATCTAGATATTTAGAATCAAGTCTAAATATAAAAAGCTCTCAAACTCCCACTGACTTACCTATAAAGTTAAGTGTAAATATTTAAAATAAAACCAAAATTACATCTAAATGTTAAAATATAAATGGTTCAGTTTTATAATAATTATTTGGCTAATCTGCAAATTCAGCCAGGAATAAAATTCACAATATAAAAGTGAAGACATCTCCAATCTAACATCTCACAGTTCTTTTTCATGGCAACACTGTGTCAGTCGCTTCATGAATCCTTTATTATATGCAGAGACCCAGAACGCAACATTGATAAATGATAACGATGACCTTCCATCAAGGGTCTATGGAATGCTAGATAGGGGATCTCCTTGTCCCAATTTTTAATTTGTGTATAACTCCTTTCATTTTACAGCTGTTTTAATCTGATCCTTTTGTTTAAAAATATCACATTTGCATTTTGATGTCATTTAATAAATTTAGATTTGACTCTGAATATTAGGATTTAACTTTGATTTTTAGATATAATTCTAAATATTTATTGTTAGCATTATTATTTCTATTTTTATAAATTTGATGCACAACATTTTTGTCAAATAAATATGTTTGGAAAAATAACAAAATAAAAATCCCACAGAGCTAAATATGAAAAACTAAATATTTTATTTATTACTTTACAAACGGCACCCCATATTTCATCCTCTTGTGTTTTGGACACACACGGACTTTTACGGGATTCAGATGGAAACTAAAAGCAGATTACAACCATAAATGCGCATTAAAAATCACCAAAAAGGCGCATTTTTTGAATGCGCCTCTGATGCAGAATAATATGAATCATTGCGGACATTTTTATGTCTTTATGCATCAATGTGAACTATTGCAAAATAGGTGAGGGGGAAAAATCTCTGTCGAGGCCATGGAATGTGGAAATACAACTCAGTCTACCGCTATTAATGAAGGTATGCAGCCAGGAGTGAGCTGGATCCGCAGCACACGGTGGCTCAAATTGTCCTGTGCGCTCAGAGGGGCGGGAGTCTCAATAACCTTCCTATAATAATATCACTTTGTATCCAAACAATAACTTTTACGCACAAGTCCAGATAGGATTTAAGGATTATAATTCATATTTGTATGTCTATTTAATAATCTACCCATCTAAATTATTTTATTTTATCACATTTAAGTCTGAGGTCAGAGGGCAATCAAATACCTGCCTCGCAATGAAAAAGTTTGCGCATGTGTGACAAAACGTGAGCGCGCGCGTGTTGCGAGAGGACAACAAAACTCACCCTAGTCGGAGGTATATGACGCCAAAACACAGGAACACGTAGAGACTCCACTTTCGGGGGGGTCTGTGCATGATCGTTCCCACTTTATCCAAAGGCCATGCACTGTTTCACAAAGTGGCCACGCGCTTTCCGTTCGCATGAGGAGGCACCTCTCCTTAACCCCCCCAGATCATATACCGTCTATTTCCTGTGACATCAAGCCGCAGCTCCTTGGAAATTTTCGATATTATCAAATCCATGTTTGAGTGCAGGTGAGAGGCGCTGACGGCTGAATCAAATCGTCCACTTCTGAAATTGGGTCGGCCTTGAGAGGTGAGTGAGTTCTTGGAGGAAGTGCCTCCTGCTCGTCCTTACTTTGACGGTAAATTCTAATTAGCTCTTCAAGCCCTTTGCTGCGTCTGGAAGGCAGAAAAACGAGTTCCCTTCTTGTGCAGCTTGACACACAACAGCTGCGTATCTGTCTTCCTGGAAGCGTTTGCGCATCGCTCCGTGTTCCTGATTCTGGGAGACAGCTCAGACTCACAGCTACTTAAAATGACCAGGTAAGTCTAACACAGGTAACAAAAGGGCTGTGCGCCTCCTCCTCCTCCCCCTTCTTCTCCTTCCCACAGCACAGATATGCAGCGAATGGGACGGGCTTGCAGGCTCAGCTAAACACGTGTAGTTGTTGTACAGAAAAGTAACGAGAATGAAGTGAAATGGCCTTTTATAGGCTTCCAGCTCAGGGTTGATGCAACAATGGGCATTGCCCCGCCATGTGGGCTCCCCGGATGAGCCACCACAGCAGTTAACCCAATAAAAGCAATAGCATTTCCAGCTGTGTGCATTTAAAAAACATATATGACTAATAATGAGCAATTATCATGAGCTGGTTTTCTGACACACATGTTTCATTGAGGTTATGTTAGCACTTTGATTTGACTTTAATGGATTAGCGTCAGAAAAAATAGCATGAATATTTATGGGGGGGTGAGTCAATGTGATGTGAATTCTGTGCAGATGTTTGAGAGACAACTCCTCTGGGAGGAATTATGTGACTAAGCAGACTCCCTCTGGTGGCTGTAAGACACTGATCTGATCTAGCTGAACACCCAGAGATAAACAGCAAGATGGGACTCCAGCGCTGCTGCTCCTTCTAAATCATGACCGACACAAACTGGGCACATTACTCAGATATTTAGAGTTCTAGTTTAAATTTAGCGAGGGGGTTCAGTCAAACAGTTATCCCTCGCTGTACATTGATCATGAATACAATTTATTATTATTTTTGGTCAACACTTCACAAAGCTACAGTATGAGTGGGAAGAAATTCTACTTTCACTTTGTTTTTCAACTATTTAACTATTTATTCACATGGATGCTGGTAACCAAATAGAAAGATAAGCCAACAATGGACACTGACATAACTTAAAACTAACAAAAGTACAAATTGTACTGAAAATCAACTGAGGAAAATCAGATATTGCTTTTAAATTGTGGTTCAGTAGAATAATAAAATATTATTAAACTGCCCTGTACAAAATCGACGACCCCCCCCCCCCCCCCAAAAAAAAAAAAAAAAAAAAAAAAAAAGATAGATAAATAGATAAAGATAGATAATAGCTACAGGGACATGATAAGCTACTAATGTGTTTCCTGTAATCAGCGAAGCAGGTTTCTTCAATCTAGATATCAGTTAATCTAATTATTTAAAGGTAGTCACAGTGCTGTTGTTGTCAGGGTGTGTACCACACTGAACATGGACACAGAAATCTAAGGAGAAAGTTGCCTCAGGAGATTAGAAAGACTTGTTACCAGCAAATTAAAGGTAAAGGCCAGCAGACCGTCTCCAAGCAGCTAAAGCTTCTTTATGATACGTTATCACAGAATCATGTCATCAAAAAATTCAGAATTGTCTTTATTATACAGTGAAATAACCAAAATGATTCCGTTATTTTCATGCACCAAAACTTGAAGCAGTGTGCCTCAATAAGATGTTCTTTGAGCAGCCCTTGTTTAGCCGGTTTAGTACAGGCTTTCCAAACAGGAACCAGGTGACTATAGGCAAGTCAAAGACAGTAGCTACACTTGAAAATTCAAAAATTCAGTGGACTGTGTATCTCTTCGCCTTATTGTTTTATGAATACAAATAGCATAATTGCTGGAGTCTACATTTTTAATCCTTTTTTTAGGTCTTACAGGTATGCGTCATATCGCCACTTTACCTGGTGGATGCATGGCTGGCTCGGGAGAAGAATACGCAGAGTCATCCCATCTTATGCTGTTACCAAAATAAGGAGGGCATATCCAAGTGGCATATATGCAGGGTTTGACACTGCAGACATTGTTCATGTAGAGGTAGATGAGGCATGGACACATTTTAATGACATAGTTCACGGTTTAATGTTTTGTTCTGCCACAATATCTAGAGCTTGACAAGTTAGAACTTCAGACTAAATCTTATATTAGGAGTGGACAATACAGCAAAACATACCACAGTTTTTTAGCCCAGATGCTTTTTTTTTGGATTTTTTTCTCTTATACAAAAAAAAACAAATGACTCGAATGAGTCGGGCGACCAAACGACTCGAATGCATCAGAGCTAAAATGGCGAGAGCACAGCCGTGCATCTTTGGGGAGCTGTGTTCGTCTGCACACATCTTCCCGTTGTTTCCTCCATTTCTTCTTGTGATCAAAGCTGGATACTGATATCAGTTCCTTTGTTGCCTTTCGACTGGAAACACAACTGAAAGCGGCACAATGTGGCATTGTAATCCTAACAACAGCTAAGCTGAATGCAAGCGCCAAACTAATGTCTACAACCAATTTGCATCATCATCCCACAATGCCTTGTGCGCTCAAAAACATGGCCGCCCCCAGACTTCAAAAATAGTGCAAAAACAGCTAAGATTGTGGGAATAAACAAAAAGATTTTGGAGATTTAAACTGTGTTTTCATGTAGCGGAGAAACTTTTTAACATATTTAGAGCAACGTGTCTTCAGGGTTCCTTTAAAAAAACACAAAACTAATTCAAACAAATCAGCTGTGATGTCTAAAACATGCAGGAAACGTGCTGGAATCACACTCCAGAGCTAGCATGTTGGCTAGCCACTTTACTGTTGAATGAGAGTTCCTGGTAATTAATATGACCAACACGGTGAAGAAAGAGGCACGTTACTCTAGAAGCCAGGACTGGCTCGTTGACAGGACCAGCTAGCAGCACTATATACGAAATCCCATGCAAACTCTGCAATAAAACTTACATAGGAGAAACTGAACGCCAACTCAGCACACAAAAAATAGAACATCAAAGGGAGTGCGACAGGGAAACAAGTCGAAGACACACAAGAGCAGCGAAAGAAGAAGCAGAAAGTGCAATAAGGAAATCAGCCATAACAGACCACTGCACAAGGGAAAGTCATATAATGGACTGAGACAGTACACGGATCATAAACACAGAACAACAAAAATACAAAAGATGGATCAAAGAAGCGATAGAAATAGGGAGACGTGGACACAAAACCATAAACAGAGACGATGGAGTCTACACATTGGATCACGCATGGGACTGTGTCATTGGCAAGTAGGACGTGGGCAGTAGAGGGCGACATCGTCCTCTGCTGCCCACAGATAAACGGAAGTGACGCCACCTACACCGGCAACTCTAGCCCTTTTTATAAGCCACACCGTGCCGGGAAATCAGCGTAATATTACCACAACGGTGTGTCTTATGAACGCGCTATGGCGGCAGGCGATGTCATGATCACGTGATGAATTAATGCCGAGCTCCGGCCGGGAACTATATAGAAGATGAACGTAAACACGGCCATAAGTTTCGTTTTGAACCAGCTGAGATGAAAAACTGGAGCGATGCGGTGCTCCGGGAGCTTCTCTCCGTTAGATCTGCAGCTCAGACCATCTGACAGTCCACAGGGACGGTGGATGACAGACACCTGTAGGAGCTGCTTGTGAAAAAAACTTAACGAGCTTAGCTTTGATCGCAATAAAAAGCAAGTTATGTCCAAGATAAACGGAAGTCCGCGGCAGCGCAGAGACCGCACCATACCTCCTTTATGCCGCCATTGCGTAATCTTTTTTAAAAAGGACACAATTGCAAACAAACTTATAAACGACTTTAGGCTCCCAGATGCCGCCTCAGCGTTGCGGCAAATTGGTGGCATTGTTTTATAAAAGAGGCTTCTGATGAAGGCTAGAGTTCCTACCTGAAACATGTCAGGTTGAAGGTAAAAAAACATCCTTTTACTAAGCTGTGTTAAAAAAAGAACAAAGTAATGGATCATGAAGTTACACACAGCACGAATGTACAAAAGATGATACAGTAAATTCTAACCAGGTGTAGCTTGTCTGTTCTGAGGTGTGAACATGGATTGCTGCAAAGCATTACTGCTTCTTGCAAGATACGTGACTTTGTGAGACTTCAGGTCACCGGTTTGAGGAGGCTCAGTTGCAAACGTGGTGTTCTGCCCTCAAGGAGCAGAAAGGGCTGAGAGACTATTTATTCACCCTGGATAAGGTCAATTTAGCACCTACTGTTTCAGCAGTTTGTTTATTAAAATGATTCTGTTGAATGTCTGATTTTCAGTACATTTATTAGTACTTTATTTCTGTGACCATTATTGGGGTTCTTTCTTCAACTGTAGGGCACCAACAATTCCTCGTCTGTATTTGAGTAGATTTTATTTATGCTCTGTTAAATTCACACCAATGAAAAGCTCCACTGTAGAAGTTGATATTAGTTTAACAAAATCCAGTTGCTTTTCTCATCAGAACTACAACTTACAAAAACACAACAAATTAAAACAAAGCATCTTTTCATTACATTTCCAAGAAACAGCATGAAAAACAGCTAACTTGTTGTAATAATGATGGCATAAACTAAAACTGCAGACATGAGCTGCATGAGCGTAGAGACTGTGAGGCTGGTGTTCACCACGAGAAACAGACAAAACCGCAGAGACCTTTGTTTCAAGACATCCAGGATTTATATGGTTTTCAAGGCCTTTTCCTTCAAAACATGACCATCAAAATTCCAGATGATGTTAGAAATAATCAAAGTCAACACGCTGGCCAACGGTGACATAAAAAAAGACACGCATTTGATGTCTACCCTGTAAAAGATGGTCTTGTTTGTCCTCAAATGTACATAAATCACGGGCTTGGGTGGGGATGGTCCTGTTGAGTTTAATTAAAATGTTCAAAGGCTCCGTTTTATGGAGGCAGGATCACGACCGGGGACAGTGTGCGTCAGCCGTTATTTGTCACCCGCTATTGTCGCTGCAGACATGTCACACACATCCCTTGCTGTCGGCATTCCTCTGCGTGCTCCCAAAACACGATCTTGCTCTCAGTGACCACACATACAGCAAGTAGGCCCACAAATCAAACCGTAGACACAGTGGGCACACACACACTCTCTCACACACACACACACTAGCACTTGGGTGGTATGCGGAGGATCTTGAGACATGCTGTTTATTTAACTTCAAAAAAGCTGAGGTAGGGATGAGAGCGCTCGGGTTAGAGAGGACATCAATCTGAGGACGTTGCATCTACAGGCCAATTGCATGTGAAAAATTTCCACTTAGTGTCCTGAAAGTTTCCTTATTACTTCAAAACGCGCCAACAAAGTTTTGCAGGATTGCGCAACATTGCTAATCTGCTCCTTTTTGCACGTTCTTTGTGCAAACTGCAGAGAGGAAAGGGTTTAGACGAAGGGGAGGAGAGAGCAGGAGATCATATTTTGGCAAGCATGGGATGCTGTGTCGCACTGTCTTTTTGAATATTATTAAGTACTCTTGACCGACAACTAAATAAGAAAACCCACCGGTTGCCCATGTGTTTGCATGGGAGCGAGTTCAACTGGAAACAGTGAGAGGGCTGAAAGGCAGTGTGTGCCAAACCACGGAGTGGCGTCTGGGGCTGGGTCCACCACATCTACACTGGGCCCCAGGCAGGAGGGGGAAAATTGCTATACTGCACTCGCAAAGTCCCCCTTTCCATCTCCATCAGACATCCCACTGCAGCTCTGGGCTCTTCTTGATTTTAATACATCCCACAATTACCTAATCTCAGACTTTCTAGAGGCGCAAACGGAGAGGATTCCAGACGAAGTGACCCCTCTGTGTCAGATGTCTTTTTGTACAGCTAACCATGAGGTCAAAGGTTAAACCAATCCCACCAGGCCTCCCATTCTTAACGGCGACTTTGACCTTTTCATGTCTGAAGTCCAGCTGAATGACTGTGTGGTCCAGTTAAATCCTTCCCACGCTCGCTGGTATATCAGGTTCTTATAGAGTCTAACTTGTGCACATGTGCGTGTGTGACTGGAGGCCATCTTGCTTCTTAGCAGCTGATTAGTGCAGCTGAAACGCTTCACTGTGTCCTCTCAATGAAAGGCAGGGTTTGGGGCTTTTTTTCAGGGCTGGTCCATCTCAATAGTGTCCAGTGCCACTTGTATAAAGCTTGAACAGAAGCTTAAAGAGAGATTAGTGTTTTCTCCTCATGCTAAAGCCTCCAAACACTAATTTGCAAGACTTTTGTTTTAAACAGAGGTTCCTTCTTAGTGAGGCTGCGAGCCAAACTGTCATGGGTGTTTTCTTGATCAGGCCAGGGCTGTGAGACAGAACAGGGAGGCAGGATAAATTTACTCAAACCTGACAGTACAGGACGCTCTGCCAAAGCTGAAGCCTCTATTCAAGAGCACACTCAGTAGAATGACATAAAGGAAAGAAAAGAGTCCGGTTTCAAGCTGAAGAGGCTTTAGGATGGCTGAGATTAGGGTTCCGTTGCTACCGTGCCACAACTGAAAACCTGGTTCAATTTAATGCAAGTGATCATAGCTGAATATGTGTGTTTCACTAAATTAGCATCATGAACACTCGATGATTTGTGTTTGTGACGTAAATTCTACATAGAGGAACCAAACACAACACATAACTGACGGTTTGTTTTTCTGACTATGTCCTCTGCACGAACGCCTCTGATTTACAGGGTAATTAATATCTGCAAACAAACAGAAAGGCCAATAAAATACAGCCAGAAAAATGTGTTTGTTTATGTGCTGGAAGAAAAAAAATCCAAAAAACACAATCTGTTGTTCATTAGAGAATAGTTGTTTTCTAAAAAGTTGTTTTTAAACGAATGCCGTTGGCTTTTCTTTTAAAAATACATAAAATACAGAATGGAGAAAAACAACTTTGAGAAAACTTCAAATTTATGCTTAAAAAGTTATGTTTTGTAAAATACATGAATGTAAATCACATAATGTCTTTTCTTTGAAAGTCACATTTTATGTTGCACCAAAGCTTTTATTTCATTTTCCTAAAAGGAACTGATTGACGTGAATCTACTAGATAAACCATTTGTTTCCAGATGTTTTAATAAATCAAAGCAAAAGTTGAAATGAAAGGACTTTGGCGTCATCGCCTGCAGACAGTTTATTGTGTTTCAAATTCACATGACTAATTTCTTTATGCCATAATTCCTTGGATTAAGTTTGGGCTTTGTCACGGTTCCTCTTTTGTATTAATTTGTAGAATCTGTTCCTTTTCCAGACTTGTTTCCATGTTCTGGGATGTGCTGGAACAGGAGATTCCCATCATGGATCGTCTCAGTGTTGACCAGAACTTTTGACAATTGTTTTTAACACCTTGTTGAATCTGTGACATGAAGGATTAAGGCTTTTATGAAAGAAAAATTAGGTTCCCAATAAATGTAAATTATATGAGAACGAGGGAAACAGAACACAGACATTCAACCTGTTGTTTTTTATTTTGGGGGGGAGGTCCAGGTCTCATTATGGGGGACTTAATTCCTTCCTCCTTTACAAAAACTAAGACTAAACATATTTGCTCATTTTTATTTTCTCTGTTTTATTTACATTTTTTCCCTCTTGTCCTGTCCAGCTGTATAGCAATCAGAATTGATGTCTGAGTGCCGAAAACAAGCCTTACAGTTTTTCTCTCACAGGTGGAGCGTTATAGATTCAACTATAATGTCCTGCCTGATATCAAAACTTTATTAGAAATGCGTTCAGTTGTTTTAAATTCCAGAGACAGAAATGAAAGAGAAAGAGGGGAGAGAGAAGGAAGAGGTAGTGGTGGGGGGGAGTTCACAAAAATAAACAATGAAGGATGAACAAGAATCTGCTTCTGCTGAAAAGCACACGGTAATAAATCCTAGTGCATATAGTGCCAACCACAGCCTTAGGTTATGTGTTAAAAACACCCAAGCCCATACTTGTGAGAGCACCATGTGAGCACCTGTGTGTGTACGCGTTTGTGTATGTAAGGTTTCTCTAGAGGAATGTCCAATAGTGAGTGTGAGGGGCCACAGACCTGTCCCCATGAAGGATGGAGGAGATCCAAGCCCTGAGATCCCGAGATCTCCCTCGGAGCGTGGAGAACCAGGGAGATCACCGCCATAGCAGCCCCAACCCCTCTCCTGATAGGTGCAGAGGATCACCCCGGGGGGGGGTCAACCAGCAGCCATGCCAGAGGCCCAGGACATAACAACGGTAAGCCCCCTGGCCCGCTTGAAGCCACCAACTCAAGGGTAGACAGAGTTCGGAACCCAGCAGCCCGAGACCCAAGGGTGCCTAAACCCAGCGGAGACCCGGCAGAGCCCAGGGGCCTGGGCCTCACCAGGCAGCCACCGGGAGCGAGCCGACAGATGCCAAAAACTTCCAGCCCCAGATACGAGAGTTACAAATACCGGCAGACAGAGGTACCACCCACCAGCATTAAATGTGGCAGGAGGAGGGTAGGTCAAGATGTTATAGCACCACAAGATGTCCCAGAAGAGGGGACTTTCTTGATATTTTGAGTTTTTTTCTTTTATATATTTCAGAAAACAAAACAAAAGTCAATCTAACAAAGCAGGGCAGCTGTGGCTCAGGAGGGTCGTCTAGTAATCAGAAAGTAACACCTTCCTGGTCATTCTGCCGCTGTGTCCTTGGGCAAGACGCTTCACCTGCCCTGCTGCCTCTTCTCTATGCAAGTATGTCCCATTGGATTAAAGCATCAGCATAAAGAAATACTTCATCAGACACTAGGACAGCCATGCTGGCTCCTGACTCAGGCTGAAAATGTCCTGGAAAAAAAAAAGTTTGTCCTTTTTTGCTACTAAACAAAAACTTCAACAAACGCAGAATGGAGTGAGGTTATAAAACATCAACAGCATTTGTAAATGAAATCCAACCAACACATCACAGGATTTAATAAGGGAGGTTCATATTATTTAGACTTTTTGGACACAATAATATAAATTCTGGATGCAACAGTAAATATTCAGCAGTTATTGTTCCTGAAAGTATTTGATTAAAAATGAATCCATAAAACAAGATCCAAGGTTATGGTTAGGGTTTGCTCAGTTACAATAAAAGTATTTGTGTTAATTTAATACCAAGATGAAACAATGTGATTTAGACCCAATTTAGTTACTAAATTTGGGCTAAATAACATTGTTTCATCTTTAAATCACGTGCATGTTGGTTTCACGCATATTAGTGAATATTAAGATCATCTTTTGCCCCAACAAGCCGGGTTATGCACTAGATAGTGTTGCAAAACTTCATTAGGTATTAACTTTCCTCCCTTTTGAGTAAACTTTGCGGTACATCAAATGCATGCTTTGGCACTGAAGTTTACATACCTGTGAAAACTAAACAGAGTGGCATTGACTCAAGGTGTGGTGCTGTATTTGTATGTGACCACAGCAATGGACGAGCACGAGTGTGCTCACGTGCGCGTACGCACACACACGCACACACTCACCCTTTAAACAGCTGGGGTTGTTTGCAGTATGAGTGGGTCGCTGGTTCTCCTCTCTGCCTTAAACAATGACCCATGCACTGTCTGTGTTTGCACTGCACCCAACTCAAACAGCCCAAGTTTCCGTCCCCTCGCCGCTCAAGCACGGTCTGAGGTTTGCTTTTGTGAAGACTCACAAACCAGGAAGGCTTGGCCTTGAGTTGCACTCACAAGAAAACCAGGGCCAAGTTCATTGAGAAATCAACTAGAAATTCAGAAATCCACCTGATGGGTTTCTGCTCGTGTTCTCTTAGGGTCACAGAGATTTCAGCCGTGCGCTACTAAAACTCCAGAACAATGGCGGTCATCAAGACAAGCACGCTGCTGGAAGAAACGGACGCACTCCAGGTCTCAACGTGTGCTCTGCTGAGAAGCGGTTCATAAAAATGTGGAAATAACAATGAGCTCCAGACTTTTGAGTGAACCAAAGGCGTTTTCAAAACAACATTCTTTATTATTGTCTTGACTTACATCATAAATCACATTCACTTTGAAAGCCAGATTAGCTTGAAACTGAGCAGGCTTGGTCTGTCTTTCTTTTTCTTTTCCTTTTCTTGAAATTCATGAACTGGTATAAATCACGGTGGACGAGAGAAACATCTAAATGTGAGTTATAAAGACTGGTTGGATATCCTCAGCGGTTTTCCTCAATAACTCCTGTTGAATAGACAGATTAACCCTTCTGTACAAAAGCTAGACAAATATTATAATGTGAGTATTTTTTCTAATACTGTTGATTTTGAGTAGAGAATTTTTATTTAATTTTTTGGAGATCTTTAGGTTCGACTGTTGATTCAAGAGGCTAGTTCAGATTATTTGAAGGAGTTTTTGTGGAAACATTTTGTTAATAATTATTCCATCAGTTGTAGATTGAACAACCTCAGTTTGAAGAAACAGAGGTTAGAGATTATCAGATTCATGAGCTAACATCTAACACGAGCTAGCAACAGCCAGGCTAGTTACAAAAAGTTCTTCTATCTAAAAAATGTAACCCCTGACAAGTTTACAATAGTTATATATTATAATCCTTTATGCCACCATTTATGTTATTTTTTCAGTTTAAATATTACTAGCTAGTAGGGTTGCAAGGGATCAACATTGATCCGTGATCCACTTGGATCTTTCTCTACGCACATGTGCGGCACAATTGGTCACATGGAGGGCTGAGGCGCCACCTGTTCAATCCAAACAAGAAAACCACAGCGGCAGTCATGGCTAGCGGAGGAGGAGAGGAAAAACATTCAGTTATAAAAATCTTTGACGTTATAGATATTATAGAATGTAACTGCGTTAAATGAGTCTTAAGTTAAATGTTGTTTGTTTATTTAATGAGCACTGAGCAGAAAAAATGTTGCACTAAGTGTTCTAATTTTCTTTTTCTTTTCTTTCTGATGGTCCGAAAAGTGATCCAATCCGTGACTAAAAACCGTGATACGATCTAAACCGTGAGGTTTTTTTTATCCGTTGCACCTTTACTAACTAGTGCTACAGGTGTTGTGGTGTGCCCCAAGGTTCTATTCTGGGTCCTGTTCTTTTTGCTTTTTACGTATATGTTATCCCTGGGGATCCATTTTTCAAAAGTACAATATCTCATTTCAATGCTTTGCAGATGATATTCAGATCTATCTGCCTTTACAAGCAGGAGCTGACTCACTTAATCTGTTATTAAAATGCTTCAGGGATGTCAGACAATGGATGGTCTTAAACTTTCTCAAATTGAACTACAGTAAAACAGAGGTTGTCGTGTTTGGCAGTTCATGTAATCAGGACACGTCTGACAGGTTGTCTTCCTATCTTAAGACAATTGCAAAAATCTTGGGGTTTATATTGATGACTTAAGTTATCCAGGTGAGTCAATGCAGTTGTTCAATCAATCTTTTTTCATCTTAGGCAGCTAGCTAAGATTATACCATACCATTTTATTTCTAAAGCACATTTAAAAACAAGTGAAACAAATAACAAATAACAGAAGCAACAATAAAGACACGACACAATAGACTAGAAAACTAGTCTGGTAAGCCATCCTATATATGTAAATATATAGTCTGGCCACGAACCATTGACGGCTCTCAGTCGTGGAGCGGGATCTACGGTTGTCTTTCAAACTGTCTGCACGCAATTGGATAGCGCTAGGACCAATCAGAGCAACGAACAACGTGACGTAAACATCAATGATTTCTGTCGTTTTTGTATGAAAAACGTGTGAATATCAGGTGTACTGGGACATTGCACTACTTTGTTTGATAAAAATAAGAAGCCGCTAAGTATATCAGACAGACTTACGCACGTTGGAGTCTAAATAATCCAATGTTGATGACAAAGCCGTTTCAAACGAACGTGGTTCCTGCGCAGCCTCCATGTTGTTTGTGTTCGCGGTCGCAGCTCTGATGTCATCGGCTATTCCTGCTCTGTGATTGGCCCACAATATAGAGCGCTGTGATTGGCCCAACCGAAACTATAGCGAGCTGTGATTGGACAGCCACAGCAGTGGATCGGGCTGCGAGGGTTCCAATAAAGCGTGCCTAGACCAAACTTTGCAAAGCAAGAATTTGGTCTAGTTCACTAGGCTACTAGAAAACATCAATAATGAGAAAACGCCAAGTCATAAAAGTAGGTCTTTAAAGCCGACTTATAACGAGGGAGGCGGGGAACCTGCCTAATAGAGAGAGGGAGTGCATTCCAGAGAGTGGGGGCGGCAAACATGAAAGCCCGTTCACCTGTGATTTATATTTCATAGGGGAAGCACAAAGCAACAGTCAGCTGACCTCAGAGCCTGGTTCGGCACTAGGGATGGGACGATACACTTAAACTAACGATACGATGCACCTCGATATGTCATAGTCACGATACGATATTAAAAAAAATAATGGAAAAAATATTACTATATAATAACAACTTGTTTATTTTTGTTTGCGTTGCACACAGGGAAACACAAGGTCTAACAGGCCAAACACAAACAAGAACACTCCCCTAGTGCTGCTCTAACCCTAGGTTAAGTTATCTCAGGACTGGTTCTTCTTCAAAAAAACTAACATATCAACATGTTCTGGTGTAATCAGTGATCTTTGAGCAGAAACAATGTCTCCTGCCTGCAGTGTTGTTGTTGCAACAGGCGCTGTGACTTGACGTGACGACGTCACGACGCACTGCATCGTTCCCCGGTTTTGTTTTTTTTTTCATTTTGTTTTACCCTGCTTAATCAGCAGATAGTGCTGTCAGCCTGCCACCATAAGCCCTTTTTATAAGACACACCTTGCTGGCAAATCAGCGTAATATTACCGAATTTTGCGGCATTCGTGCTGCCACGCTTGATAATATTGCTGTAATATTGCGGCTTCGCCGGTCTTATAAACGCACATTAACTTAACAGAGGGAGGTGTCATGACCACGTGATGAATTAATGCCGAGCTCCGGCCGGGAACTATAAAATGAAAATTAAAGTAAACACGGCCACAAGTTTCGTTTTCGAACCAGCTGAGATGATAAACTGGAGCGATGCGGAGCTCCGGGAGCGTCTCTCCGTTAGATCTGCAGCTCAGATCATCTGACTGTTCACAGTGATGGTGGAGGACACACACCTGTAGTAAAATGTGGAAAAAAAACTCGAGCGCGGCTTTGATCGCAATAAAAAGCAAGTTATGTCCAAGATAAACGGAAGTCCGTGACAGCGTAGAGACCGCCCCCATACCTCCTTTATGCCACCATCGCGTAATCTTTTATAAAACGGACATGATTGCGCAACATTACCGCCACGGTCTGAGCTCTTATAAACGACCTAACGCTCCCTGATGCCTCAAAGGCGTTGCGCAAATTAGCGGCATTGTTTTATAAAAAAGGCTTTAGACTGTATGCCTGCCATACACAAATCATGCAGCAGTGCCATCTAGTCTTTATTTCGCGATCCATTTTTTTTTACTCTATGCATTTTTGTCACGTTTTGTATCGCGAAATTTCGCCAAACGATATTTCGTCCCATCCCTATTCGGCACGTTGGGGTTAATCAAGTCGAGAGATACATTGGGGCAGAGCGATTCAGAATCTTAAAAACAAAAGTCAAGATATTGAACTTGAACTTTTTTCACCTGAGACAGCTAGCAAAGATAAAAACATCCTTATCACGACATCATTTTGAGATTCTTATCCATGCTTTCGTGACGGCTAGGCTTGACTACTGTAACGCCCTGTATGTGGGCATCAGCCAGTCTTTGATTTCACGTCTGCAGCTGGTTCAGAACACTGCAGCACGTCTTTTAACAGGTACTCGTAAGCATGACCATATTTCACCGGTCCTATCAGCGCTTCACTGGCTCCCGGTCAGGTACCGAAATTGATTTTAAAATCCTGTTGTTTGTTTTTAAATGCCTAAATGGCCTTGCCCCGCACTACCTATCAGAGCTGCTAACTTTGCATGTGCCTGTGCGGTCTCTTCGATCAGCTGAGCGTGGGCTACTTGTGGTTCCCCAGACCAAACGCAAAAGCAGAGGAGAAAGAGCTTTCTCTGTGATTGGTCCCAGGTTGTGGAACGAGCTGCCTACAAATGTAAAACAGGCTGACTCTCTCCTTGTGTTTAAATCTCGCCTGAAGACTGAAGTGGTTGGTTTTATTGTGATTTGTATGATCTTGTTGCCACTGTATTATTTAAATTATTCTATTTTATACTTTTTTATTCTATTTTATTTTTTATCTTTTTACTTTTTATTGTACAGCACTTTGGTACAGTTTTCTGTTTTTTATTAGTGCTTTATAAATAAATTGGATTGGATTGGATTGACACGGAAATTTACTGGTACCACTGCAGATGTACCAGAACAGGAGTGATGTGATTACACCTGCTAGTATTAGTCAAGAACCTGGATGCTGCGTTCTGGACCACCTGTAGTCTATTCAAAGCCAAGGCAGGGACACCAAAGAGGACAGTGTTAGTGTAATCCAAGCGGGAGGTAATAAAAACACGAATGACAGATTCCAAGTGCGGCCGCTTCTGGATCAGTTTTAGACTAACTAAACGGCGCAGTTGGAAGAAACAAAACTTAAGCACAGCATTAATCTGGGGAACCATCAAGAGACCTGCATCCAGTTTGACCCCAAGGCTGGTCACACACTGTTTAGGGCTGAACGTGAGAACAGAAGGGACAGGAGAAGAGTGAGAGTGACTACGGGGGTCTATGAGAATTACTTCTGACTTAAGCTCATTAAGCTTCAGGTAGTTGTCAGCTAGCCCAGGGGTTCCCAAATTGGGGGTCGGGACCCCCAAAGGGGTACCCACAAGATTGCAGGGGGTCCCCACAAGATTGTCTTTGCTGAGATTGTGAGGTTAGCAAGATTTTATTTGTAAAAATGACATTTATAAAATCCCATTAACACACCCTATATATATAATCAGAACTTCATATAAAAGTTATAACTCTGTATGTCTGTATAAAGTTTGTAAATGATCACATTTAATGTGTTTGTGTGTGTAGGAGTTGGGGTTGAGGGTCCTGGCTTGTCTTGGACACGAGCAAGGGGGTCCCCAAAGAAAACATTTTGGGAACCTCTGAGCTAGCCAACCCCTCACCTTGGCTAAGCATTTGTCAAGGAGTGAGAGGGCATTCGAGTCATTCATGGTCCGGTAGATCTGACAGTCATCTGCATAAATATGGTAACCAAGGCCATATTTAAGCTGTATCTCCCTGTTAAAATCTCTGAGCAAGTTATCCACCTGTTCATCTCCTGCATCTACTGTAATTTTTTATACGTTGGCTTGGATCAGTCTTCTGTGCATCGTCTCCAATTGGTCCAAAATGCTGCTGCTCGTCTGTTGACTGGCACTAAGCAGAGAGAGCACATTACTCCAGGTTTTAAGTCTCTCCACTGGCTTCCTGTTTTCTTCAAGATCCAGTTTAACGTATTAATGTTTGTTTTTAAAGCTCTTAGTGGTCTTGCCCCAAAATATTTGTCTGAGTTATTGCTCATGTTTCTACCAGAACTCTGAGATCAAGCACACAGAATCTTTTAGTGATTCCAAGGACAAAACTTAAGTCTCGAGGTGACGGGGCTTTTTCTGTGGCCGGTCCTAGACTGTGGAATAGTCTTCCCGACAGCTTTAGCTCTGCTACAACCTTGAATTATTTTAAAATGGTTCTTAAAACTTATTTTTAGGGTTGGCTTTTATCCAAGTTTAAATTTAATTTATTTACCTGTTTATTTTCTCCTATCTCTCTTTCTTGATGCACTTTGGGCAACAGTTGCTGTCGTAAATGTGCTACATAAATAAAGTTGACCTTGATCTTGACAGATGTTAGCTCCTCTGCTAATCTTCACTGTAAATGACCAGAAATGTCTATGTAAATAATAACGCTATTCAAAATTTATAGCATGTTTTGATTTAAGACAATAGAAATCAATTTTCATCTCAGCTCCTCTCAAACCATCTGTCAGGGCAGGGGTGGGTTGCCGACCCGTGTTGGGTAACAATTTGACCAACAAACATCTTTGTTTCTCTTAACTGAGGTTGTTTAAATAACTATCTTCAACAGATTAAACATGAATTTGACGTTTGAACTAAACCTCACATCAAATGTTTTCAACTTTCACTGTAAAATGCAGTGTAATGAATTCCATCCGTTGTTGGATGTTGGGTGGTTTCACTTTGGTTTTATTGTCATCACATAAACACTGATTTTGTTTCTTTTTATTCAGTTTTATATTTGTATGTATTTAGTATTTTTCATTTACTTTTTTAGATTTGATTCAATGAGATATGTTGTTGCAAAATTCCCAAAACAAGAAAAATATACATCCTTTTTATTCTGCATGACATGACTGCATGTGGAAAAACCTCCAAAGCATCGCAGCAGCATCCCTTTCTTCAGACTGACTTTAAAACCACTTTTGTCATTTTCACCAATACTTTACACATTCATTAATAATACACCATGTGTTTTCATCCTGTTTTAAGTTTAGTTTTTGTTGGTTTGGTTTTACATTGTTGGTTTTCTTTCTATAACTCTTTTTGTCTTTTCTTTGTTCACACCTGCTTTCTGTTAGCTAAGTGCCAATCACCTGTTGCTTAATCATTAGTTCTCTCAGTATATGTTCAGCCTTTGATGGCTTGAAACCTTTTTTCTTGTTTTTTCTTTCCTTTGAATTTTTTGTCCCATCATCAGGCGCCTTTAACAGGTACCAACAGGCCACAGTACGTGAGGCTGCACAACTGTACATCTGAGGTGGTTGTGTGCAGTACTGGAGCTCCGCAGGGTACAGTGCTCTCACCCTTTCTCTTCACCTTCTACACCTCAGACTTCACCTACAACACCAGCAGCTGTCACCTCCAGAAGTTCTCTCATGACTCGGCCATCGTTGGCTGTGTGTCTGAGGGGGACGACCAGGAGTACAGGTCAGTCATCATGGACTTTGTGGACTGGTATGAGCGTAACCACCTTCGCTTGAACACCAGTAAAACAATAGAAATGGTGATTGACTTCCAGAGAAACACTCCTCCTCACTCACCAGTAAACATCCAGGGAGCAGACATTGAGGTGGTGGACACCTTTAAGTACCTGGGTGTTCACCTCAACAGTAAACTGAACTGGTCCCACAACACAGATGCTCTGTATAAGAAGGGCCAAAGCCGCCTCCATCTCATGAGGAGGCTGAGGTCCTTCGGAGTTAACTCCCAGCTGCTAAAATCCTTTTATTACTCTGTTGTTGGCTCTGTTATTCATTCTGCTGTTGTCTGCTGGGGTGTAGGCAGCTCTGACCGAGACAGGAAGAGACTGAACAAGCTAGCTACCAAAGCTAGCTCGGTTCTGGGCTGCCCGCTGGATTCTGTTGAGGAGACGTGTGAGAGGAGGATGCTGGGGAAGATGACCTCCATCTTAAGAAACCCCTCCCACCCACTGCACTCCACTGTGGAGATCATGGACAGCTCCTCCAGAGGTAGACTGAGACATCCCAGATGTAAAACTGAGCGCTATCGCAGATCTTTCATCCCCTCTGCAGTAAGAGTGTATAACTCCTCAGTTTAAGCTGTACTGGTATCATCCTGGTACACAATAACACCAATGCAATATTCAGTATGTGTTCTATACTTGTGAAATACCGGATTCAGATTGTTGTCTGTGTCTCTTACAGTATGCTGCATAGTGTTGGTACCACGTTTGTTTTTATCTTTTATCTGTGGTTTTTTTAGTGATCTAAGATAACAATACTAGATTACTGCCTATGTGTATATAGATGTATCCTTGTTTTTATCTTTCTTCTAATTACCCTTTGAGTGATGGTGCTGCTGTGACAAGTGAATTTCCCCACTGTGGGATCAATAAAGTCTATTCTATTCTTTAGGGTGCTTTCACAGCAGGATGGTTGAGGGGATGCAATTCAGTAGGGTGGGAAAAGCACAGAAATGAACTTAAGTTAATAAAGTTACTGCAGCTGTTTATAAGGGTCACTATAGGTCAAAATGAGTGCTGACGGTGATGAAATAATAACGTGAAGAAGAAAACCTGGCATTATGCTTGCATCCTGGTTTTCTGGATGCATCTTTACTTTTACACCGTAAGCAGACTGCCCCAGGCCCAAATGAGGTGGACCATCAGAGAGAATGGATTCTGGTCCAGGCCAAACGGTGCACCTTCAGACTTAAGTCTGTTTGTTTCTTACAATTTATCTCATAAACCCCAAGACAGATTTTAATGGAACTTTTGGAGGATAATTTTTGGATCTGAATCTATAAATGATTAACTTTTGAATTCAGTTCAACAGGACAGT